>KV724032.1:315-33913 GCA_000500205.2 Phytophthora lateralis | reverse complement strand
ACATGTACATCTCGTGTCCACAATGCAACACTACAACTTCAATATTCTTTGGTCTGAAGTAGGAGATCTCAAATACGGTAAAAGCTGAGGAAGTCGGTAAGCTTTTTCTTCCCCAGCGGGCCCCTACTGTACATGTACTTCGTTATGTGATAGTAATAACTTTTTGAGCATGCACAGAGGCTTTTGTTCTTCCTCCCCAGCTTCACTCAAATCCTCCCGCTTGAAAGGAAGATGGGCGAGTCAACAGACGCAGCTAAGGAATGGCTGGAATCGGTCCACTGTTTATGCCATCAATACATACTGCGATACTGTGATCCCTCTGAAGTTGCTTGTACATGTACAGTGTACAACCAAACAACCAGAGCTATTCAATTCAATGCTGTATCTTGCACTTTGCTAAACCGGTAAGCCGGCGATACAGATCACATTCCTCAATTTCCCCGCAAGACCACAACTTGTCCACTGCTCCCGTTACCCCCGCTCTCTAGGACCACCAACAAGGATGCGCCTCGCCTACATTCTAGCGGTGATTATTGCGGCCACCCTCCACGCCAGCGGCAATGCGCTCTCCACGGCTAAGGAGTTTAACCAGGTTGCAAACGTGGTGTCAACGGATGCCACCCAAGCCGACCCCAGCCGGCTCCTCCGACTAGTTGAAAAGGACGACGAAAACAAGAGCGAAGTAGAAGAACGGTCCTTCAATAACATTGGGAAGGCTCTGAAGAAGTTCACGGCAAAGCACCTGCCCTTCATAAAATCCTGGAAGATTGCGAGAGAAGCGAAGAAAAACAAATTCAGCGTCGGAAAAATATGGACAATTCCGGAGTGAGACCCCATGTATAGGGTTTTATATGGTTTGTTCATCAATACAGACGTCTCATACTGCTGGCTTAGCATGCCTTCCAATATTGAACATAAGGAAACGAACCGCCCTTTTGAGGCGAGGAGATCTTCGCACGAACTCTGTATCCAGTACTGTAGGAACTAAGCATGCATCGCAAGGGTTCCGGATCGTATCTGTAGGCTCCATATCTAACACAGCCACCCCGAGAAAAGAAACGACCCTTACATTACACACTCGTTGTGAACTGCAGGCGGGCTTGAACTCCAGCCAGCCGCGCAGGAGGGTCAGCTGAGCCAGCTTTTAGGACCCGATTTGGAATCCTTCAAACATTGTATAACTATTCGATACAGAACGCCTAGGCGCTCTATTTGAATATTTCTATTGCGCATTGGAATCTGTAGTATAGCGCCTAGGCGCAGTGTGCGGGGTAAGACGGTAGGTAATGCTCGTGACAGATATTTTTCCAGAGGCACGAAGCATTCGTATATAATGTACATCCTGTATGCTTCACAGTGTAGGTTCGTACTGGCAAGAATACCCTTTAGTCATTGAATAATACGGTACCACTGCGCGCTTTCAGCTCGTTCAATTTCATCCCCGACCAGATCTAGGTGCTTTCCAATACCGGTACCTATATTCACTCGGAAAACATATTATGTAAAGTAAACTCGCGGTGACGTACAGAATAATTGGAACGTGTTTCAGTACAAGGCAAAATATCATGTTGAAGAATGGCGTAGTTTAGCAAGTGAGACTCCAACGCGGCAAAGCAGGTGATGACGCACTTTCTCGTGGCGAGCAGTCTGCGGATGATCCAGAAATTCGTGTTCATGAGCACCGCCAGCTCGTGGATTTGCTGCTTCCTCAGAGTTTCAATGGTCCGAATAGTAAAGATAATGGCCCCCGCTTCTGCGCGGCGCCAGTGTCCAATCTTCACGTGACCGTTGCAGCTTCTACGTCACTCCTTTCATCTTTGTCACAGCCACTGCCCGGCAGCCTGTTACTAGTGCAGTTGTGGCGTCCATTGATTCAAGTTACGGACTGGATAAACTGGTGTGTACACGACTCTAGCAGAAGAGGAAAGTAGGTTTGGCAGCCTTGGCCTGGCACATCCTCTCCGCGCGTTTGTTGCCCACAATACGCTGCATCCGCAGCAGGTCCAGCCGCGTGAACAAAGCAATCGAAGACTTGCCGTCCGTAGTGTCGGCAAACCCGTCGTCATTGTGTCCTGCCGTGTCAATGCTCGGCAGCATGTTCATCATCTCAGCGTAGAAGTCACCCATAACGGGGAGTCCGTACCAAATGAGCTGGTGCACACCTCGGATATGGTACTGGTGGTAGAAGTGGAAGCGCTCCGTGTACAGCATGACGTGGCAGTGGCCATGGAAGAATGACGTACGCGCACGGGAGACCTGCTTGCTCGTCGTGTACTCGCAGCACTGTACGCTGCGGATCAGTTTCTTGTTCATGGTATCGTTGAACAGGTTGCGCACGCGCACGTAGTCGAAGTAGGAAGGGATGAAGATCAGCACGCGTTTCCGCGGGTGGTCCAGGAGCGGCTCGAACACGTGCTTCTTGAAGTAAGCGAAGCGCAGCTCCACTTCGTCCTGAGCACTAAGACGCCCCTTATGATCCAAGTCCACGCGCTGGAAAATCTGCTTCACCTGCGGCACCACGCGCGAAATTGAGGCCGAGCCATCGGCGGCGTCATACCGACGCACATACTTTACGACGCCAGCAATGTTGCGGCACGTCTTGTTCACGAGCGCATTGAGCGTCGGCTCCACACCGTGCGCAAAGACAACCGATTGTCTGAAATACGAGGCCACGAAGGCCAAGTTCCACTCACGCACA
This sequence comes from Phytophthora lateralis, assembly GCA_000500205.2. Taxonomy (NCBI): domain Eukaryota; phylum Oomycota; class Peronosporomycetes; order Peronosporales; family Peronosporaceae; genus Phytophthora; species Phytophthora lateralis. The sequence goes on along the minus strand of KV724032.1, from coordinate 31,215 downwards.
CGGGCAAAGTCAGCATGAGGCGCCTCCTTCGGCTGCAGGTTCGTAGCACGCAGCACAGTCCGCAAGTGCTCCAAGTTCTGCATCGCCATCAGACTGGCCGAGTCCACAATGCACACCTCGATACTGGACAAGAAATCACTTGACAGCTTCACATCAGCACTAGCCTCGGCCTCATCAAGTACAGTCACTTCATCTCCGAGCTGCTGACGAAGGCCAAGAGGTGACGCGATAATGATATCGGCGTGATGGTACTCGCTGTAAAAGCGAACTGCCTTGCGCGAAAACGACAGACCCAACTGGAAACAATCGTCGTTGTTGCCCTCGTCAAACACACGCTGCCATTCCTTCTTGCTGTCTCCGTCCTCTGCAGTTTCCTCATCGTCTTCATCCTTGGCGCTTCCAAACTCGCCCAAGAATCGGTCTTTGTTGTGGAAAGTGTCCACAGTCGCCGGCAGAAGCTCGAGAAGTTGGTTCACAAACGCCAGAGCGGAACTGCGTAGCGGGAGCAACACGAGTACGCTAGCACGACAGAACCCCTGGTCACGGTACTCCTTCTCCTCCTCGTCCTGTGCATCGACCTGGTCCCCAGACTCACGCTTCCGAATGCGCTCGTTGTTTCGCGTGACAGTGTCGCGCGCTTTCAACACGTGGTTCAGTACGTGCATCGCACTCACCTGCCGCAACGCCGGCGTGTTCTCATACGTCTGACCAGCGAAAAAGACGTCCGTGTACGCCGACAATTGCTGCGAGAGCGAGCGCTCCACCGACCCCGCAAGATACAGCGTCTCCGCGTCCAATCCCCGCTTCTTCCACGTCTCCAGAAGCCTCGAGCGCACGTACGGCTTCTTGTTCTGCGCCGTCTCTGGTGTCGTCACGACGCCATCGACGCCTCTGATCTCGTCAACTCCACTCCGATACGTCACAGCATACGCCTCCGCTTCCAACGCCTGTAACTTGACTCCCGAAAATTTACGAACCTGTGCATCAAACTTCCGCGCTTCCTGCTCCGTGAACGAGCTCAAGAGGTATCGTCGCCGGTAGGGGTCTTCCTGCTCCTCCTCCTCCTCCAAAATCCCCTCATCGTCCTTCTCCATGGCCGCAACCTGCTCTTCCTCCTCGCCTTCTTCTTCAACTTCCTCTTCAACCTCCGGTTGGTCCTCAACGATCCCGTCGCCATTCTCATCCACCAGAACCTCCTCATACTCCTCCTCTTCTTCGTTTTCTTCTTCAACGGGTTCCACTGGCTTAAAAGTGTTGATAAACTCGTCAAACAGAGCGTTCTTCTTGCCTCCCAGCTCCTCTTCCTCGTCGCTTGATTCACTGTCACTAGTCACCATTTGGTCTTCCTCTTTTTCTTCTTCTTCTTCACTTCCGTCCTTGTAAATTGAATTGGCTGTGCGCTCCCGCGTCTCTTGGTATTGTTCCCGTTGCCAGCGCTTCTTCTCGTCCACCGAGGAGAAGAAATTGCGCTGTTTGTTGCGCTCTGCCATCTTTTGGGACTTCCACTGACCCATCATGGACCCATTTCTCCGTGGTTTGGGCTCATTTTCGCGCGGAAAAGCGCCACGCTTGGTCTTGGGCTCGGCGTCGTCCCACACGTTGGCCTTGCGCTTGCGGCTGCCCTTCTTCTTGCCTCCTCCCTTGCGTGGGCCCATGGCGATCGCTTGACTGTTGGTGGTCAATTGAGCCCAATGGTAAATGGCTGGCCGGAAGATAAACGCCCATTTGATTGGTGGAAAAGAAGTTTCAGCCAATGAGTATAGACGACTTATTTTGGGGATGAACTACTCGCACCCCTTCGCGGAACATGGCTTCAAAACATTGTAGCCATTTGTGACACATTGACGATGAGAACGATGGACGCCGTCGATGCACGCGAGATTGCGCAGTGTATGAGCGACGACGAGGGCCAGCAGAGCCTGAGGTTTCAGGCGCCGGAAGGAGAAGACGCCGAGAATTGGGCCCTGCAGTCTGTGGCGGGCGTGCTGCAGAGAGTTCACGAGGCGCCGGGTGACGAGTGCGTTGTTGTTGCGTTGGGCGTGAAAGCTGATGAGGGATGGAGACTAACGGTACTGTGTGCTAGAGTGAGTGTGGAGACGTTGGTGCGTCAGCTGGAGTGCTTGCCGCGAGAAGCTCACGCGCACCAACTTGTCCGGCTGCTGCTCGAGACGCGCGAGGAATCCATTCCGAAAGAAGCGGTGCTGGGGATTTGGGGCAAGCTCATTGCCGGGAGTAAGACCAAAAGCGCGGCTACTATTGGCAACAAGACTCGAGCAAAGAGCGCAGCCAGTATCCCGATCATCCGCAGTCGGCTGCTTGAGGTACGAGCCCAAAACAATCCCGTTGATACCTTTTCCGGTGGTTTGACTACTAACCAGGTCTGCAGTCTAAGAGGAAACAAGCTGAGTGTGACTTGAAACTGCTGCAGAATCGAATCTCGTTGCTGCAGGTGAGAAATTGCACGTCTGTGTGTATTGCTACTGCAGCTAAGCTTATCTTTGCGTGGGTGTCGTAGCATGAGGAGTCCAAGGCGTGGAAGAAGATCGCACAGACCAAAGATCGAGCTCAAGAAATTCTCGAAATGCGGTTAGCGAGTTTGCACCGCCAAGAAGAAAAGTCCATGCACGCAGTGGAGCGGGAGCGGCAGTCACGCTCGGCGCAGAAGAAGCAGCATAGCCTCAAGAAAGAGTCGGTAATCAAGAAGAAGCACGCTGCCATCCAAGTCATCTCCAAGAAGTACCAGGACGTGGAGCAGGTGAAGACGGAGAGCAAACGACTCAAAGCGGAGCGGGAGCGTCTGCAAGTGTTGCAAGTGGAACGTGCAAGAGCAAAACGACAAGCAATTCGACGCCAGGAAGACGCTCTCAAGAAGAAAAAAATCATCGACCGGCAGCAGGTGGACGAGGAGGCTGCACTACGGCTAATGAAGAAGGCTATTACTGAGGAACGGAAACTTCGGGAGCACCGCAGAAAGGTGCAGGAGATGGAGGAAGCGGAGCGTACATTAATTCAGAGACTGCAAGGTACTCAGCTGATCCAGCGGGAAGCGTATTCCGTATTGGAGCAAGCGCTATTACGTACAGATTTGAAGCGAGCCCATTCCGTAGCACCCTTGCCAGAGAGATGAGAAGCAGCGTAAATCATATCACCATAATGTCTTCAGAATAATCGGAGCTGTGAACCTCATCACACTGCTCCAAATCAACCGAAATCTCCACACTAGTATAACTATTCACCAACTGGATTAACGTTTAGTGCCTACTTCAAATGCAGATAAGGCATTTCTTAGTGGTCAATCCTTCATTCATCGTCGTCGTCCTCCAGATGGTCCTCTTGTTCACTTTGGGACGACGAAGAATCGCCCGAACTGGACGATACAGATGCTCGCCGCCGACGCGACATCATTTTGCTTTTACCATTGCTCGCGGCGGCAAAATTTTCTGGGTATACACGGCAGCCCTGGCGTAAACACGCTTTTTGTAGGCTTTCTAGGTCTTCCATGAACGTTTCCAGAGCTGATACACGCGGTGGCGAGTTTGCAGCAGTTTCAGCAACCAGCAATAAGCTGTTGATTTCGTCAGCAACGGACTCACGGAACTCTGGCGTCAAGAATTTCCTCGCACAACTGGTAGATGGTATGTTCTCGCGTTTGTCGTACAGGAGCAGGCTCATGGTAAGCGCAATATCACTTGTGCTCTCGTGACCTTTCTGGGCTCCATTACTGGCACTCGGTCGTTTACGTTTTCCATTTGACGTAACTTCAAAAGGAGAACCGAAAATCTGTCGAGCAAACTCGATAGCAGCTTCCGGATTCCATCCGTTACACTGCATTTCCATGGGGGGCATCGAGTTTGATGACGTTGCTGCGCCATTCGCTGACAACGAATCTGCAACTTTTGTCTCCCTCTCGTGGGTTAAAATGTCAACGACGCAGAGGATTCGGCAGTACAGCACAAGTTTTCGAAAGCGTCGAGATTGGTACCCCGCTCCATTCTTCATGAATGCTGGAGCATGCTGATCCAGCACTACCAACGCTTGAGCTGTCCGGAAGCATCGAATGTGCTCACGTACCTCGTGGCGTAGGCTCAGAGACTCACACATTTGTTGTTTGCTCGGTTGTGTATCTCCAAAATCCATATCTTCGCTTTTCTCCTCTTCTTCCATGTCTTCAATGCTACTCACACTCAAAGGTACCGTACTTGCTTCAGCTTTGCCATCGTAGCAGTCCATGTCCATAGAGTCTGACGACAGTCGAGACTGCTTCGACGGCGCTAAAGCGGACTCAAACGCCCTGTATGCACCCTCATAGCCGTAGTGCAAAAAGAAGTCTTGCACCAAGGCATTCATCGCGTCTTCATCTTTGTCATCAGACTGTTTGCTGTCACTCAGCCCTCCATTTTCGCAGCGTTTTTCGCGCTCAACCAGCAAGGCTCGCTGGTGCTCCTTCAGGATCTGCTTTTCGAACCCGGACAGATCAAATTTAAATTCACTCGGTTGAAATAGCGCTTGCACGCACTCGCCAGCGCCATGAAGGCTTACACACGGATACAGAGCCTTCTCTTCATCCTGACAACCATCGATATCTTCCATGTCAACGTTGGTCACTCGGATAGTCACACCATCTGCGTCCTCTCCTTCTTCCTCCTCTTCGTCTTCGTCACTCTCTTCTTCATCTGATCCGACAACTTCTCCAAAATCGTCCAGGTCATACACATCTCTAGCTGGCAGCACGCCCATCAAATTCCCATTCAACGTAAAAAAGAACGTATTCGTGTCCAGCAGCACTCCGCAGCCTACAACATCTCCTGCTCCATAGCGTTCACACTGCAAGAACTCTCGTCCATGGGACATCACGCGACCTGTTTTCCCCACGTACGCCAACGAATTGACCGCTTGTCCTAAATCTCGGTGCAGAATAGCAGGATACGTCTCCCTGCTCTTCTCTTGTCCATCTTCCTCCTCAGACGAGTCCGACTCGGCACTCGCCGTCACGTCCGGCAGAATCCTTTGCATCAACTGCTTTACTGCTCGCCGTGACATCCTGGCCTCCATTTGGCCTCCCGACCTGGAAATTGACCCTAAATTGTGCTCTGAACCATGAAATTTCGGCTCAGACTTGTCCACAACGAACCCTACAGCCACTTTGTGGTTGAACTTTTTCCTTTCATTGCTGCGTCTCGTTCGGCGTCGGTCCATTCTCGACCTCATGTGCTGGATAGTATCAGGTGTCAGCGAAAAATTAAAATTCACAGGTTCTGCGTCTGCTCGGTTCAAACTTGGGATCTGCATGTCTTCGAGGTCCATGGCCTCCAGTTCTGCTCGACGTCTCCAGTCCCGTGCGATTGTAGCGGCGGCATCTTGATCATGCGCCGCGTGACGCCAAATTGTTGTCGGCGAATTCGAAATATTAAGTCTTGCGGGTAGCGAATTAAGGTCTGAATTAGTGGCCAAAATCCGAGTCTCGAAGTAGAAGACGCGCAGGGTCGGAGAACGCGCGCTGGAGGCCGCCGGGAGCGCCGAGCGGAAGCACGCGGCGTCTGCGTCGTGGCTGGCACGCCCCACGTATTCGGCGGTACGGCGGTCGACGCCCAGACGCCCCTCGAAGGCCACGCAGCGCGGGTCGAACGCCATGGAATCAGACGGCGCTTTCTTGGAATGACAGCTAAACACAGATCAAATTTGGGAGGTTTGTCGGTTTGATTGGCTGAAAAGGACAGGTAGAACTGGTAAGATGAAGTTGGACGGAATGTCTTTAACCCCCCAGTACTCAAGGTTGTATATTACAACGTCGCCAATTGCACTTTTTCATAACATGTTGTTAAAGACAACATACTTTTTCGTACCATTTCTGCAGTTTTGCTCAGGGCTAGGCTGAAAAATGTCATAAAAAGTCAAGGGGATGGGCATCAACCGGTTTGAAAAGGTACATGAATTTCCCGCTCAGATGTTGAATTGGTGGCTGTCACAAACGACAGGGAAATTCCCAGCCATTTCCGAAAAGAACGAGAACCACTCAAGCAAGCGATGGGACCGCGCTGGCAAACGCGTCGCGACTCTGACGCTTTCATGGCACGCTTGGAGGGGCACTCCGTGGAGGACCGCCAGCGACTCGTCGCCGAACACAGTAAGTATCTCTCTGGCGAGCGAGACACCGACGCAGACTTCGGGCCGGAGGAACCACGTGCCCCGCCGAGCCCAGGACCTGTCGGCGCCGCCCACGCAGCTGTAGCTGTAGCTGTACCTGTTCGCATAGCCCGAGCTCCTGCACCACCACGACGACCACCAATGGGTGAGGCGGCGGCGTATTTGGCAACGCTGAAGAAGAGGAAGGTAGATGCTGAGGCTGAAGAAGGTGAGACTGAGGCGGGTGGCGAGTCGCCACAAGGCGGTAAACAAGGTCGAGCGAAAGGTAAGCGCTCGGTCTCGACAACGCGCATGAAGGTGGGTGGTTCGACGAAGCCGCTAGTTGTGAAAGAGAAAGCAGCAGCGGCAAGAGAAAAGAAGGCGGCGCAAGAGGCCGTGGCTGTTTCGCGTGCAGCCGCTCAGGCTTCGAAGAAGGCACTGGCGCGGTCGAAGGAGCGTTTGCGGCTGGAGAAGGAGGAGAGGCGAGGTGCTGAAGCGCGTGCAGAAGCGCTTGCTCGACTCGAGAAGAAGAAGGAGACGACCACGGCGCGGGTGGTGAAGAAGAAGACAGACTTGACAAAGAAGAAGAGCAAGACGGCGAACTCGTCATCGACGGCCAAGCACAAGAAGCGCAAGACAAGTCCGCACGACACTGTCGACGCAGACGACGAGAGCGAGATATCATCACCTCTGACGCGGTATGCATGCATTCGCTTCTTGAGATGTTGTTGCTTGTCTTGACATTATTTGTACTATGTCAAGGCCTTCGTCGGATTCCGAAACCTGCTCTGGGGACTGAAGATTTGTTGGGGAGGCCTGTGGAGATAATGGTGTCAGCTGCGCCGTTGGAGGCTTCGTCGGCGCCCGAATCATCAGGGCAAACGCAAAACACTACGAGGTAAGTGTACATGCTTTTTACATGGTGTACCATACAACATGTTATGACTCACATACGTTGTATATTCAATTCATGTGTATTATAGAGCACTGGACCTTGACATACCTGATTCGCCTGGCTCCAGGGACCACGCGGGTGTATCGGCGAGTCTACGTTGCACTGTGGATGTGTCTGTTGGTATGGACTCTGACGTCGAAGACGAAAGCTCTGACTCAGAGGGGTGGTGCTTCACCCATGACGTCAACGACGCTGCTGGCGAAGATGAAGACGAGGAAGTGGAAGAAGTTGCAGAGAAAGAGGAAGATGCCAGTGATGCGCTGAATGAGAGCAGTTGGATGAAGTGGCAATTATCGCTCGAAGACAGAAGAACGAGGCCAAGAGATTGGCTACCAAGCGATTGAAGGAGGCTGTGGAGAAGCTTCCTCGATACTGGAACAAGACGACTTCGAATTGGGATGTTTTCACGACCGACGAGCATGCGGTGCTGGCGCAGGATACAAAGGCTTTGAAGCAGATGCGAGTGAACGGCTGGAATCTTGGTACGTGCCAATACTTGCATATGTGATATACAACATGCACAACTGACGTTTATGTTGTATATTGCGACTTTAGATTCAGAAACGTTTCCGGAAGATACCGAGTATCCAGGTATCTATGATGGGGAGTATGGGCCCACAGCTGAGGTTCTCGAACGTGCCACCTCGCCTTTGGATTTGTTGTTTTTTCTTTTTGCCTAGGAGCTTGTGGGTCCACATTGTGAAGGAGAGTAATCGCTACTACGATCAGCATTTGAACGAGCGTGTCGACCGGATGCACCAGAAGCAGAGAGAGCAAGGCAAGGACGTGATACGTGACGAGATTTTGGAGAAGGAGATCAAGCAACACAAGCCAATCAAGGGTCACGAGATCGTGAGGTGTATTGGATTGCTGACTGCGCGCATGCAGTGCCCGCATTCTCGACGTCTATCGGATCATTGGGCAACTACGACTGTCGGTGCTGTTCCGGCGGGTACGTTCGGCCGGTACATGCCGAAAGCTCGGTTTGGCAGGATCATGCAGAACCTGCATTTCTCGGACAACTCGGATGCCAAGGCGGAAACAGATCGTGCATGGAAGGTAAGACCAGTCGTGGAGACCATGCAGCGGACATTTTTAGCCGGATACAACGTGCCTCCTGTTCTCGCGTTCGACGAAGCAGTCATCCCCTCACGAAGCCGCTTCAACGTGATGCGGCAGTTTCTGAAGGACAAATCGCACAAGTGGGGGGGGGGCAAGTTGTTCATGACCTGCTTTGCAGATATTGCTTATTGCCTCCGGTACGTGCATGGGTGTGCTGCATGTGTGCGTGCTTTTTTTTCCACCGCGGCTTCATCATGGAGTACGCAGTGTTTTTTTTGTGGCTAAGTTCAACATGTTGTATATGCACCATGCTGACATGTTATGATGTTGTATGTACTACATGTTAGGTTGGAGATCTATTGCGGAACCGACCAGCACACTAGTGAGTTGAGTGGGGAGTCGCCCACCAAGTTTTCGGCGGACCCGAACTCGGGTCCAGCTGCAGTCGTGCAGAATCTGCATGAAGTGTTGCCTCCACCACAAGCCGGGGTGTACCATGCGGTTGTGACTGACCGCTTCTACGCCTCCGTGCAGCTCGCGCTGCAATTGCTAAGTCGGTACGTGTACACAATCGGCACAATCCAAACGAACAAATAGGGATTTCCACCTGAGATCAAGGCGGAGCACGAGAATCGCCCGCCGCACATCCCGCGCGGCACCAGCAGAATGGCAGTAGCCAAGTGCTGCCCCCCTCTCACTGCGTTGCTGTGGTGGGACCGAAAGCCTGTACACCTCCTGTGTACGGGCGGTAGCAGAGTGCTGCAGTCGTGTGGTACGCTTCGTGCTGGGATATGCTATTTGTACTACTGTCTAACTACTTGTAATTTGTATGCAATGTTCAGAGCGACGCCTGCGAGGCGGAAAGAAGGTTGTTGTCCCCTGTCCAGCCATGATGCGAGACTATCAACGCTGGATGGGGGGGGGGCATACACGACCTGCTCCGCCTCCAGCGCTATTCACTGCAACTGACTGTGGTGTTCAAGAAGTACTTCAAGACCATTTCTCTGGGCCTCGTCGATATGACAATTGTGAACGCCTCTATTGTCTATCGAGAGGCCCCGAAGCAGCGCGGTGAGCCTCCAGCTGACCACGCCATGTTCCTGCGCATCCTGCCAGCCCAGATGCTGGAGCTCACGCCTGCAGACTTCACGAACCCCGTACGTTATGTCATTAACTGTTATTCATTGTTTGTACTAATTGCCTGTCTTAGATGCTGTCAGATGATGTCACCAGGGCCGCCGACTCAAGGCGAACATGTGCGTGCTGTGCCCGCCGAGCACAAGCTGACGTAGTTCCCGGATTGGCAGTACGTCGGAGCCATCCGCAAGCGCCCCCAATACCAATGCAAAGTGTGCTCCATTCGGAAGGAGAAGAAGGGTGAGCGCAGTGCGACGCGCTTCTTCTTCGAAGCCTGCAGTGACGGCAACAAGCGGTATGTTGACATGTTGTATAATACCACATGTGTGCTAACTCACATGTTGTTATTATCTGCAGAGTCTACCTTTGTGACCGTGTGAGGCCCAGCCTCTACCGGGGCAACACTTTGACGTGCCATATCTGATGGCACGTCAAGTGGAACAACGGCGAGAGCCGACCGCGCCCTCTCGTCGGGCGCGGCATCCAGATGCGGGGACTCGGGAAGAAGCGACGTCGAACCAGTGATGCAGAAGAGGAAGAAGACACTACAGAGGAGGAAGAAGACGCCGCAGTGGATGAGGAAGACGCCGGCGAAGTTGAGGCCACACAATAAGTGTAATCAAGTTTTCGCATGATGTGCGAGCTGCATTGTAGCATCGTGGCTCTAATCCCAATAAATTTTATGTGTGCAATCATATGAAACTAAGCATTGGTGTCTGCATTTTGCTCATCGGTCTATCATGGAAAGGACGTCCACGATAAAAAGTTCATCTACGCATGTATCATATACAACGTGCGTATAATGGTAGCCGAACAATGGCGTCATATACAACCTCAACGGACAGAGACGTGTGACACCAGTGTCCATGCACCGACATCCAGTTTTTGGATTCAGAAAAAGACATCGCACCTATGCGGGTACATACAAACCTAAAGTCTAGCCTTTCTTCAACATGTTGTTTTTAACAACATGTCAGAAACGGGACTTGACGTGAAATACGGCGCGAGTACTGGGGGGTTAAAGTGATGTCGATGAGTTTTCGGCAACAATGTAATAGCTGGAATATAATACCTGCTCCAGAATCCGAACCTGGTCCTTTCGTGAGATGAGGATATCGTCTATGGAGATGCCTTCGTTAGTGCAAACATGGACATCTTGTTGGTCGTAGATCTCGTCGTCATCTGATGTCTCAGTATATGGGATAAACGCTGCTGATGGCGATCAATATTGTTGAAAATGCGCCATTTACCACAGTGGTCGATGTACCTCGCAAAACAAAACTGTTGCTAAGACTAAAATTGCACCTAAGTACTAGAGCAGAGATGCTAGTCGTAGATCCCATCGTGGATAGGGCAAGGAGTTTGGAGTTGATCCATCTTTCAAGTTATTTTCGAAGGAAGTGTCACGTGTTGGTAAGGCTACTTGATTGGTCGATGATAAGTTGACAACTGAGTTTAGTTTAGCTGTAGAAGTCTTCTAAAGCTCCTAGCCCTAGTCCCCTAAGCTTGCCTCCATGGTCTTCTGTCTCAACCATGTGTCGTCCTTGCTTGCACTTCAAGCTAACATGTATGGGCTCGGTTTCTCTGCCGGTCCTTCAATGCATTCATGCATCGTGCGTCGTGGCTGCCTTCGTTCGGCAGCTTGCGGGTAAGCTCGCACGCACAGTCTTGTCGGCACGTCACTGCTCACGAGCTTGCTCACAGGAAGACCAAATCCTGAAGCAGCAAAGACCAATACGACGAACAAAGAACTCATCTAAGCACACCCGTGAGGAGGCGAGCACAGCAGAGTTAAGATTTCACGTGAAGTGCTGCATGGTATTTATTATAGTACTCGGTCGATAAGAATTTATGTAGTTTTTCTTGGTCCAACAAATAATAGGTTCTCGTGGTGCTCACATTTGAGTTCAAAATTCTGCAACCGGTGGGATTTATACATTGGCGTTGATATCGACTTTGATGTTGCACATCATAACTCAGTTTTACAAACCGATCCAGACGGGTTTGCTACATGTAGCGGAATACATGTACAGCATGCCCATTGATATACATGTACCAGGTAGATTGCAAAAAGTGTGAGGCGAGTAGCGGTGATATTTAGGTTACATCGAGATTCAACCAAATATATGCGGGATGCGACTACAAAATACGTTCATTCCCCGGAACGCCAGCTAAAACAAGCCTCGAGCTGGAGATGCCACTAAAGTCGAACAAAGCTTCAACTTGCATATATGCCATATAATAGGTTTACCTATCAAACAACAAATATTCCTCATCATATTTGCACTCTTCTTTTTGCGCAAAAGAAATGGTAAGTCACTCGATCTTTCTTCGCTGCTAGTTTGCAGCTGACTCGTTCTTTTTGCACTTTGGGAAGAACCTCTTCAGCTTCGGGGTGCCCTTTGCCACGCTCACTTTCTCTCTCGAAGGCGAGGCGCAACGTGCAAAAGTGAGAGTCGACGCGAAAAGCAAACAAGAGCTGCCGCTTTTCCGCGATGACCAAGATATTCGCGGGGTTTTATCCGTAAAAGTGGATTCTGGCAAGCGGTTAGAACACACGGGGCTCAAGTTAGAACTGCTGGGGCTCATTGAGGTCCCGCTGGACCGCAGCGCCGGCTATGAATTCACAAATTCTTTGCGAGAATTGCAACCCAGTGGATCATCCATCGAAGGGGAGGACAACTTCACTTTTGAGTTTACAAAAGTGGATAAACCGCATGAAAGTTACTATGGACAAAGTGTGAAGCTGAGATACGTGCTCCGAGCCACTTTAGCCAGAGGAAACTATGCCGGCAACTTGGTGCAAGAGCAAGATTTGTGGGTACAACGAGTGGTTTCACCGCCGCCAGTGGACCGGTCCATCAAGATGGAGGTGGGCATTGAAGACTGTCTTCATATCGAGTTCGAGTACGACAAGTCGAGGTAAACTTTGTGTAAATGTTATATTCGTGCATATGTGGTGGATGGTAATTTTTTGGTGCAGATACCACTTGAAGGACGTGGTGATTGGCAAGATTTTCTTCTTGTTGGTGCGGATCAAGATCAAGCACATGGAGTTGGCCATTCTGCGCCGTGAGAGTGTGGGTGCTGGAGCACAGCGACACAGTGAGAGTGAGACAATCACAAAGTTCGAGATTATGGACGGTGCCCCCGTGAAAGGCGAAAGTGTGCCGGTGCGACTGTACCTCTCTCCGTACGCGCTCACGCCGACGTACCGCAACGTGCAGAGCCGCTTCTCCGTCAAGTACTTCCTGAACCTTGTGCTGGTGGACGAAGAGGACCGACGGTACTTCAAGCAGCAAGAGATCACCCTCTGGCGCAAGAACGTCGGATAACCAAACTCCAGAGCTCCAAGTTCCAGATCAGCTACGGTATAACAAGAAATGGAAAACAAAAGACAGGTGAAAACGTAGTTGAGAATTGAGCGACTGCATAAAAGGAAAACAAATCGTGACGTAGAAGAGATGACCTCCACTTCATCTCTCAAAATCATTCTGTTTGCAGCAAAGTCCTGACTGCAACCAAATAGCGAAACCCAATTAACGGGAGCGCGAACGAGAGCGGTCACGTCGACTGCTTCGGCGTGGTGGAGACCTCGACCGCGAGTGAGACGGTGATCTGCGACTCGAACGTCGAGGCGACCTCGATCTCGACCGCGACGGGGACAAGGAGCGTCCACCGACGTCCTCTTCTCGGATCCGGACCCGTTCCCCGTCCAGATCCGAGCCGTCCAATTTCCGGATAGCGCGATGCATCTCGTCGGGCGTTGCGAAAGACGCCGAACCATTACCACGCCGATCCACGTCGCTGTGCACCACGTCTCCCCCTTTCCGAAGGAAATCCTTGAGGTCCTGCCAACTCATAGAAGTAGGCAATCCACTGATCTTAACTCGGTACTGGGTGCCTCGAGGACTAATCCACTCAAAAGTTACAACTTTAATAATTTTAAAGCGAGAATGATATAAAATCCACGTACCGAGCGTCGTCGACACCGCGTGAGATCTCCACGCGCAGTCGACTGCCTTGGAAGCTGGAACTGCACAAATAATATCCACAAATAAGAAAATATCCTTGACACATCTGGATATTTTGCACGCGAGTTACTTGTTCATAGCGCGCACGGCGTCACTCGCGTCGTGTTCGTTCTCGAAAGCCTGAAAAAAAAACATTAGCTTTATGCACAAAAAGGCAAGTTTTGCGGTTTTGCAGCCTACGATGAACGCGAACGGCGGCGGCCGCTGCGGGAACTTAATGCGCACGCTGTTGAGGCGGCCGAAGCGCCCAAAGCGCCCCGATAACTCCCGCTCGCGCACGTCTTCGGGCAGGTTGCCCACGAACACGCGAGCCATCTTTTGCACAAATTAATGACCGAGAATAGTGACAGGTTGAAGCAAATTGCTGCTACCGCCACGAATTCACACGGATATCACATATTTCGCCACCGAATTCGCGTTTCTATCCGCATTTGTGTTGCAGTCGGACTATTCGCGCAAGGAGAGAAATGGAGGCAAGCGCCGCGCCCGAAGCGAGTCCGCGCAACGACGAGCACTTCGACCACATTCGCGCGAACGTCATTCGCTGCGAAGAGTGCAATGAGAACTTCTTCTTCGACTTTTTGCGCCATCCGCGGTTCGTGCACATTGTTTTGTACGCAAACGTTTGGTCTCACAAATTTGCGCAGGTACTTCGTGACGCACTTCAAGACGTGTCACCTCAAGAACGTGCTGTACCGGTTCAACGGCTGCTCAGAGGAGGAGAACCAGCGCGTGCGGTTCGGTCCGCGCCGCAAAAAAGACGCCACAGCCTGGTTCGGCCAGCTCAAGTCCACGGAGAAGCGTATGGTAGGCATTTGCGCAAATTGGCGCAGATTGGCGCAAATGCTAACTGGCTTGTACTTGCAGATTTCCATGCAAGACAACAAGTGGGGCGAAATCGCCGAGCGAGAGTGTTGGTCCTGTCGACTGTAAGTATTTGCAAAAGTTGGATATTATATGACCAATTGTATCTAACGGATAATATTTTATCCCTCTTCTTTTTTGCAGATGCAAGCATGCTCGGAAGTCGAGCAATATGCCGCACGCCTTCGAGTCCAGCGAATTGGGTCAACGTCAAGCTCTTTCGCACCTCCGGCAGTTCCACGAAGCCGCGTACACTGATTTGTTGCGCTCACAGAGTCAACAAGCAGCTGTAGTAGGATCAACTTTTGCAGGTTCGTTGGCTATTCCATCAGGAAGTGCGGCTCCAGCAACGGATCAAAGTCAAGTAAATGCACTTTCGACCAAGAAACAGTCGCGAGATGCAGAGCGAAGTCGATTGAGACGGATGCGAGCCACGCCCGAAGCGAAAAAAGCGGAGGCGGAGCGCAGCAGACGTCGACGAGAGCAAATGACCCCCGCACAACGTCAAGCGGGTGCAGAGAAAAGAGCTCGAAAGAAACGACGCGAAGACGAACTTTCGCGAAGCCGTTTGCGGCGTGCGGAGGCGACTCCGGAAGCCAAAGAGCGAGAGATGAAGCGGTCCCGGAAACGACGACAGAAAGCCACGGACCAACAGCGTCAACGAGAGGCGCAGCGCAGTCGGACCCGACGACAAAACGCGACGGAGGAGCAACGTCTGCGTGAACGGGAACGCTGTCAGCGTCGGTACGAGGCTCGGAAGCAGCAAAAACTCTTGAGTCAGCAGTCTGGAGCGACGTCCGGTGCGAATTCGCGTTGTTTGACGTCTGCCACCAGTACGTCGGACTCCATGACACCACCTTCCTACAGTACAAGCGATCAGACTACGCCACCGCCAAGAAGCAGAGTGCTACCAGCAGACCTGGCACGGCGGAGTCTACAACTGCAGCAGCAACAGGACGGGCTTGAGCTGCAGCTCCAGTCACTCTACGATTCCTGTGCGAATAGGAACTACTCCCAGGACACTCTGCTATAAGCGGATTGTTCAGACGAGTTTTGATGTCTTGGAATGTGCAAATGTTGACTAGTGCGAGATCATCTTGCTGCAGTCGATACCCAATCGAAGGAAGATCAAAACCAAATACCCAACAACTTCCTTCTGTTGCAGCAAAGTACGTAACGTTTCAAAAGCCAAAAACCCAAGAGAGCTGTGTCAAAAGATCAATGAGTTCGTTTGCTAGTGCAGCAGTCACGACACTGCCGTCAAATACAGCACAAGTAACCACCACCACAAGACCATTTTACGTCGTCTTGAGCTTCTTCTCCAGCCGCAGCTCCTGCTCCGCGCACGCCCGCTTGATGGACGCGTTCTTTGCGAGCAGCTCGTAGTACCTCTTCTGGTAGCTCTGCAGCTTGATGGCATTGCGCGTCTGGTCCTGCTGCCTGGCCAAGTTGATCTGGTCCGATGCAGTCTTGGTCTCCTTGAGGGCGTGCGCGTACTGGGCGTTCATGCCGTCCAGTAGGGCGGCCCGCACCTTGGCCAACTTGGTTCCGTACCCTTGCTGTAGCTCCAAGTTCACCACCCTACACCAAAATACACCCCAACATCAATACTCTGCATGGTTCTACCCTAACAGGTAGGGCGCCCTACCTATTACTCTGGTGTTCTACTGCCACTTGGAGGTTCTTGACTGCTTGTTCCCAGACCCCCACGTCCGTGTCGGTAGGCTCCTTGACCCGGTACCGATTCATGTCGATGGCGTCCAATGGCACGTTAGCGGCCACTCGTTTGAACTCGGTCTGGAGACTCGCCCTACCTCCGAAGGTAGGGCGGTAGAGCGGCAGGTAGGCCAGGTACTGGTCCGCAGGCGGGGAGAACGTAGTCATCTCTGCGCGGATCTGCGCCTGCACCTGCTGCTGGCTCTGCGGTGAGTTATACTCCGAGTCCACGTAGCCCAGCGAGTCGATGAGCTGGCGGCTCTCGGCCAGCAAAGGACACGACGGCGCCATGATGAGGAATGGGTAGTCTGCGACTTAACAAACAACGAGCAACTTTGGGTGATGTAATCCCATTCAACATTTACACAACATTTACACAACGTACAATACTGCTTTTGCCTTTGCCCCAATATGTGGTCGTCGACTGCCTCTCCGGACGCGGATCTGCTCTTCCCTCGGCGCCCACGGCGCGTGTCCAGCAGCCCCAGCACCTCCTCCACGCGCCGCAGCAGCGCCACGAGTCGATTGGAGCAGCGTCGGCGCGATTTGCCGCCTCATTCCGGCAGTTTATGGGCCTTCGACGAGTCCTCCACGTCGTTCTCCGCGTCTTCCGCTGGACCCACAGCGTTCAACGCCGTCTCAGAGGCTTCTGCAGCGTCTGAGGAGTCGCACGCGGGTCCTCCGGGGCTCCAGAACGTCCGGAAAGCGGCAAACCACGGGGTTATCGGGTCGTATTCCAGTGGAGAAGCCACCGCTCGATTGCTCTGGAATCGGCCCGAGAGAGAGGAGGAAGAGAGGGAGGAGGAGGCTCTGCCCTCGTACTTAAGCTACTTGCAGGCTCGGGACGCCACAGCTGCCGCCATGCCGACGTTTGAGCTGGGAAGAGACGAGCAGGTGGAGAACACGAGCCAGGAGCTGGCACGGGCCCTGCAGGACTGTATTAGGGTGCAAATGCAGGGACAGGGGGTTGCCGCTGCTGCTACAGGCTCGTGTAATTGTGAACGACGGGTAACAGAGCTGGAGAAGCAGGTGCAGACTCTTGTAGCCACTCAGACGGAGGATGGAGGCAGTGCCGTGGGGGACCGCGTGTCGACGCTGGAAGGCCGACAAAGTGCGTTCCAGTCGCAACTGGCGCAGATTTCCAAAGTACTGGGGGTTCCGGTGGGTAAGCACGGCAAGAGCAGCCAACTGAAGACGTTAGTGCAGACGTTACATGAGGAAATTGAGACCAAAGTCCAAACAGGTACGAGACTGGCATCATTATGAGGGTATTTGTGCGAGAATTGAATGATTTGCTTGCAAATTGCAGCGGTGAGTGACGTGGAGGCGGCCTGTGTGGCTAGTGCGACGAAGCGAGCGGAGGAGCTGATTGAAGAGGCGGCGACTACTTCGGCTTCGTCGTCGGCGCCTGCTGGAGAATCGTCGACGCCGTCCGACTCGAACCACGTGAAGAAGACTGGCAGTGACTATGACACCACCTCAGCCTCGGGACTTCCATTTTCGACCGTGTTGAACGCGCTGGCGGAGGAGCACGAGGCGTCGCTGACCAGGCTAAGCACTCACTTCGATGAGCGCTTGCGTCTGGAAGGCTCGCAGCGTGTGGCGCTGGAAGGACGTGTGCGCGCACGGCTGGGTGAGCTCGAGGAATGGCTGCAGCAGGTCGAAAGGGAGCTGGGTGGTTCCCACTTTGAGCCAACTGCAGCGGCCACCGCATCGTCGATCGCTGCCATGACGGATCAGTTGAGTCAGCTCCAGACGCACTTGACTGAGCTGGAAAACTCCTGGAATCAGCAGCGCGAGGAAGCGAAGGCTCAGTCCGCCAAACTGGAAGAGCTGTCGACCCTCGAGGAGCTGCAGGCACAGCAGAACGGCAACGTGAAGGCTCTGAAGGAAAATCTGGTCGACGTGGAAGCTGTCGCCTTGTCAACTCGCGAAGAGACTCGTGCGGTGGCTCGGACGTCGCAGGGACTGAAGCTGATCGTGGAAAAGCTGATGCGCGACACGGGATCTGCAGAGGAGTTGCTGCAGCAGTACGTGAGCACCATAACCCACCAAGTGGCCAGTGTGACGCGGCAGTACGTGTCCGTTCGCATCCGAGACAACAACCGCCTGCTGGACACTACGCTGCGGGCGCGGGTACCTGACTACGTGGCGAACGAGAGCGAGAGCTTTTTGCTCGTGCGTCCAGAGGCGAAGAAGGAAGGTGACGGTCACAGTTTGGGGACGGACGTGACCCATGATGCAGCAGGCGGAGATGGGAAGTTCAGCTTTGTGCTACGAGACGATGACGAAGACGGGATCCGACGTTTGCTGGCCAGTCAGTGACCCACCAAGCCCAGCACCATGAGCACCACCATTAGCCCCGACGCTAGTGCTGTTGCTGCTGCTGCTGCTGCGTCGTCAAGTGGGATCTCGTCCGAGTAGGTTGGTACCTGTAGAAGCTGCTCTGTAAATCTACGACCTTCAACCTCGATACAGCCGTTGCTCATGCTCATGCACTTGCCTTTAGCGTTTCACCGTACTCCAGTTGAATAGCCAAGTTGCAGTCGTTGCTGACAACCGCCTGGACGTTGGTTCGCCTGTCCTCCTATCTAACGAACTATGTCGCTCTCTGATCAGGAACAAGGCACAACTTGTAGTGTACATCCATTTTCAACGTCATAATAAACCTACAGACCGCTCTTGCCTTCCCCTTCAATAGGCACTTGCAGGCGAGAATCCATGGTAGACTTGCTCCAGCCGATCCAAGATCATGTCGGTCGTCGACACGCGCGTGGGGTCCGCGTCACATGAAGCCGCCAACTCGTCGCTGCCGTTATCCACTTGCGCCACGACCACTTTGAGTGTCGGGAAGGCGGCGTGGATCTTGTCGACGGCTTCGGCCGTAGCCATCAGTGCAACGAGCGAGATCATGGCCTCCACTGCGCCGCGCTCCTGCAGCCTTCTCACGACAGCTGAGACCAGGTCGGGCGACGTGACCACGTGGTCCACCAGGAACACATTGTGGTAGTTGAGACTGGCCGGCATCCTGGCGTCGAACACCTTGACGTGCACGTCGGCAGGTGGCGAGCACGATACGTCGCCGAACGCCACGTAGCCTGTCGGTTGTTCGGGCTCCATCAAGTGGAACAGCTCCAGCATGGGGCAGCCCGCGGGCTCCATGGAGACAGCACACGGCGGGTGCTCGAGCGCCACGCCGTCCGATTTGTTGTGATTCGGGAGGAAGATCTCCACCGTCTTAACCGGTACGTGGGCCAGCGCCTCCTCCATCACGAGGCGCATCAAGCGGTCACTGGACCGCCGGAACTCGTTCACCGTCGCATGTCTCTTCCTCAACGTCGTGAGCAGGAGCGCCGCGGCGCGGGACTTGATCTCATGGACCCCATTCTGCTGCTGCGTTAAGCTTTCCCGGAGCACCATGGCCTCTGTCCAGCCGCTCTTGCCCAGCTTCAGCTTCGTGGACTTGGGGCGCGGCTTCTTGGGGTGCTTGGCCAACGGGTTCCCGTCCTTGCGGGACAGCACCTCGTCCCGGTGCTTATTGAGGTTGCAGATGGCCGCGCGACTCACCTGGTACTCCTTGGCGAGCGCCGACTGCTTCTCGCCCTGCGCGATCCGGGACAGGATAGCGCGGCGGTCCATCTCGCGCAGATACCGCGACGATTTGGAGGTGGTTGCACCTGTTAGACTAGATGTTGGCGTTAAGGTGGAGGAGGTAGAGGTGGCGGCGGCTAACGTCGGCGCTAGAGCTTTGGCGGCGGCTTTCCGGGCCTGTAGGTCGGTCTCCTGATATCGTGTCTCTTGGTACAGTTTAAGCTGATCCGGGTCGTCTTCGCTGGATGTCGAACGGCTAAGCTGGAGCTCCGTTGCCGGGGAGCGTGGGGACAGTTTAAAGGCGTCTCCGTCGGGACTGGCCTGCTGCTTGAGCATGGCGGAGATGCCTGGCAGCGACGGACTGCCGAGACCAGGGACAGAATAACGTCGAGGTGCTGGACCCGAGCTCAGCTTGAGGCGCTTGGGTCCGTCCTGCGAGCAGCTGCTGGCGCGATCCGACATCTGGCTGGAACGGGACGATTGGGGCACGTTTAAGCGCTGCACGGATGTCTTCTGCCGCCTTACCTGCGTGTTAAGGTTTCCTTTGCAAAGTGAGCGTTGCAGGGTGTGAGTGTCAGGGTTGGGCGAACTCCCTCCGGAAACCGATGTACGCTAACTTTAACTTTTGTTAGACGTGACCTCCTCCAGAAGAGCTGGTGTGAACGATTGCTACTTCGAGTGCTCCTGCTGCTGTGTCTGCAAATGCATGTAGCAAGCAAGCTCTCCACATTTTAGCAGCTGCGTTGGACGCATTTTGATATAATGTTAATTCACTCAAAAATGACGCTGGAGCTTGACTTCACAAAATTTGCGCCAAAAAGAGACCCGCACACATTAGACTTCTATCGAGACAGCCGAAAGCGGTGGTGAGCCACATACAATCGCCAGTCGAGTACCGATAGCGGTGTTGCTGTCCTGTCTTCGGAAATTCCAGACATCTTGTGAAGTCTCTAATTGAGTACGTTGATAACCGAGAGTCTGGCCAGATGTCGTGGACATCACCCGCCGCATGCTGGCACTAAAGCGTGTCTGTAGGCTACCGTTCGTGGCGTTCGTGGCGGAGAGTACTTGCCTGCAGCAGTCCAGCACGACATGAACACCAAATTTAAGCTTTGGACTTGAGTTTTGCCTTCTTGAAATTTTCGCCGCTAGAACGTTAGCGACACAATATTGGCTAAAGTTCCATCCCCTCTGCAGTCATGTTTAGCACTAATGGGAATCAATTAGTTATGGGCTTCGTGCACTTTGTCATCGCTCATCAGGTCGAACTGCAACATGCATGTCAGGCCCTGGACTCCATGGCTCTTGGCAGCCTTCGCCGCTTCTTCGCAGGGTGTCACGTGCGTAACGGCGCGCTATCGCAAGCCACCCATGGATCGACAGCTCTCCTCCGTGCCAAACGAGAGTCATCTTACGACTGTTTACACAGCGGAAGGTTCAGTGGTGAAGGTTCAGTTGAGCAGTTTTCGCTTTACTCTGCAGAAACTCTAGCACGGCAGTCCCTAGCTGCCAATGCAGGGCCACCACGACAGGCGCACATGTGGGAAGTAAACCAACGTTCGTATGCTAAGAGTACGGTGATGACCGTTTTGTCGTTTTCGGTTTCGACGAAACTCTATGGCCGGTGGCGTGAGCAACCGTTGGGTCGGCGGTATTCTTGCCCAGCGGCTGGCACGTCCTTCTTCGGGCTAAGGAACTTGAGCAACCAATCCATCCTCAAACGGACCCGGATCAATGACTGCTTCTGGCTGAGTGATCACGAGCTGAGCGAACGGCATAAACCAATCTGTACCAAGCGAGCGCTTACTATCTTCCAGGCTCACTTCGCAGTGAACTCGAAAGTCTTGGATTCGGTCTGCCAAGACTTGATAAAACCAATCCAAACTCGTCGACTATTTGGACAGGAAGTCTCACATAACGTTAGTCCCGGCGAGACGTCTACAGTAGTACGGCAAAGTGAGCACTAAGAATTTGACCAACATCTGAACAATAATTTCGTCATCGACAGCATTTGTTTAGGAAACTTGCAAATATCTCTCACACAACTGCCTAAAATATGCTCGCATTTTCATCCAACCATATCATCGCATTTAGGCTCCTTTTAGGACCATCCTCCAATCTGCCGGACATGGCGTCAAACGGAGCGTCACCTCCAGCAACGCCGCCCTCTTTCTCCTCCCCTAGGTCCTCTACAGCTTCCGCTCTGCCTGCATCTGATGCACCTGCGTCCGGTGCACCCAACAGTACCCAAACACTCGCCAACGGCCTCGAGGACAGTGAGAACGAGAGCGGCGACGACGACGTACGCAGCCACAAGAGACGCCGTCTACGCCGTGGTGCCGTGGCGGCCCCTGCGTCTCCGTCTCTGTCCCAACTCGCAAATGGCGATGACGTGGACGACGACGTGGATGGTTTCATTGTGGGGAATGTGCAGCAGGACGACGACTACGGCGAGCAGGCGGAGGAGCTGGACGAGGAGATCGTGGACGAGATGGACATCCAGGAGCGCGAGAGACAGTACTTCAGTGAGGACGAGCTGGACGACGATGTGGACGGAGAAGATCTGGGCGAGAACGCCGAGATGTAGGGCCCTAGAACTATGTTTTGTCCTGTTTTTTAGCTAGAAGCCGATGTATTGACGTGTTTCTTTTTGTTTTTGTTCATTTGCAGGGACTACCGACGCATGGAGACGTTGGACCAATATGACAACGCCATGCTAGACGGGAGACAGTTCGACGACATGGACCTGGACACTCGGAGAGCTGTGGAAGATGAGCTGAACCGACGAGACGCACGTGAAGGACGTATCGCACAGGTGTTGGAGGACGACCAGGAGATGGAGCATGATGATGCCCATAGACGCAGGTTCAGACGTCCTCGGGAAGGAGAGGACGGCTATGACGACGTGGGCGTGGACGATGAGGAGGAGCTCGTGAATCTGGAACACTTTGATGTGCCGCTGAGAGAGTGGATCGCGACCGAGAGACCGCGCGAGGAGATTAAGCGGCGCTTTCGCAACTTCCTCAACACCTTCGCAGATGGCAAGGGCAGACTCGTGTACCACGAGAAGATCGTGCAGCTTGCGCAGCGCAACGAGCAGTCGCTGGAGATTGAGATTGGCGACGTGATTCACAGCATGTCCATGGTGGCAGCGTGGCTGGTGGAAGCCCCCAAGGACATGCTGGCTATCTTGGATGAAGTTGCACAGCAAGTTGTGCTGTCGCTGTTCCCGTACTACTCAACGATCCACCAGCAGATTTACGTGCGCATTCTGGACCTTCCTGGCACGGAACGGCTTCGAGACTTGCGAACGGCGCACCTGAACTTCCTCATCAAGGTTTCCGGTGTCGTAACCAGGCGTACGTCGGTGTTTCCGCAGCTCCAGCTGGTCAAGGTGAATTGCCCAGGCTGTGGTGCTGTATTGGGACCGTTCACGCAGCAAAGCCAGCAGGAAGTGAAGCTGAATGCTTGCCCCGAATGTCAGTACCGTGGCCACTTCCCCGTCAACAGTGAGCAGACCGTATACCGCAACTTTCAGAAGATCACTTTGCAGGAGTCACCCGGCAGCGTGCCGCCTGGTCGTGTGCCTCGCTCCAAGGACGTTGTGCTGGTTGGTGACCTTATTGACAAGGCTCGGCCTGGTGACGAGATTGCTGTGACTGGCATTTACACGAACACACCCGACCCGACGTTGAACTTGCGCGATGGATTCCCAGTTTTCCGCACCGTTATTGAAGCAAACCATGTCGAGCGGCGTGCAGACGTTTTGGGCAGTCAACTACTCACGGCCGAAGACAAGAAACAGATCTTACGCCTGGCGAAGCAGCCAGATATTGCTCAGCGGATCATCAACAGTATCGCTCCGTCCATCTACGGCCACCACCAGGTGAAGACTTCGTTGGCTCTCGCACTCTTTGGAGGGAAACCAAAGTTCATCAAGAACTCGCGCGTTCGTGGCGACTTGAACGTGTTGCTGGTGGGGGACCCCGGTACGGCCAAGTCGCAGTTCCTCAAATTCGCGAAGCAGACGGCGCCTCGTGCCGTATACTCGACAGGTAAAGGTGCGTCCGCGGTGGGTCTCACGGCTGGTGTGTCCCGCGATCCTTTCACGAAGGAGTGGGTGCTGCAAGGTGGCGCATTGGTGCTGGCAGATAAGGGCGTGTGTCTGATCGACGAGTTTGACAAGATGAACGAGCAGGATCGTACAAGTATTCACGAAGCCATGGAGCAGCAAAGTATTTCTGTTTCTAAGGCCGGCATCGTGACGTCGCTGCAGGCACGATGCTCGGTTATCGCGGCTGCAAACCCCATCGGTGGGCGCTATAACGCCGCTCGAACGTTCGCCGAGAACGTGGAACTCACAGACCCCATCCTGCAGCGATTTGACCTCCTGTGCGTGCTGCAGGACAAGGTGGACCCTGTGGATGACGAACGGCTGGCCGACTTTGTCGTGTCGAGTCACATGCGCAGTAACGCCAAGAAGAAAACTGCCAACGAGGAAGGAGAAGAAGCCGACGACGAGGACGAGCTGAGCGCCATGACCCAGTCCATGCAGGTGGGCGACGCCGATGCCAGTATGACTCTGGACCAGGAGCTGCTGCGCAAATACATTTTGTACGCACGCACGTTCGTGAACCCGGTCCTGGCTAGTGGGTTAGATACCGGCAAAGTCGAGTCATTCTACGCGCAGCTTCGACGGGCATCCCAACACACGGGGGCTGTTCCAGTGGCTGTTCGACATCTCGAGTCGCTTTTCCGCATGGCTGAGGCACACGCGCGAATGCATCTGCGCGACACTGTAGGCGACGAAGATCTGGCGCTCGCTATCCGAGTCCTCACGGAGAGCTTGTGTGACGCCCAGAAGTTTACGTTCAAGCGGCAGTGGCGGCGTCTGTTCCGACCGTACTTGACGTACCGCCAGGACAACAACGTCCTGCTTCTTCACGTGCTCCTCGAATTGTTCAAGTCGGCACACGCGTATCAACAGCTACGGATGCAAACCGATGCCCAGGCAGGTCACCGAAGCCACAAGGAGACCACGCTAACGGTGCTGCGCGACGACTTGCTCTCCAAGGCGAAATCGGTCGGTATCTACGACCTCAGCGAGTTCTACGAGTCAACAGCGTTCGCCAAGGCAGGCTTCCGGATCGACGAGGCTACCAACTCCATCATCAAGGACATGTAAACACACAGTCGGAGGACAGGAATACAGTGTTGCTGCATGCACCATGTAAACACGAGCAGGTTTGTCTGTTAGAGCACCTTGCCGTTGAACACGAGCTGGTTGATCTTCTCCGGCAAGAGCTCCGCCATCTCGCCGCAGATCGTAAGCTCGGTCTGGAAACTGCGACGCAGCTCCTTGCCTTGGGCTGCCTCATACTTGTGTTGGTACTTCCGAACCAGCTCCGTCACGGCCTCGTGGTACGCTAGGCTCTGACGCCAATACCCAACAGTCTTGCCGGTGTCTGACTTGAACGCCACCTTACCGCAGGCGTGAGCAAGGCCGAAGTAGCCAAGCAGTAGCGTCCGGAATTCTTTCGGAGACATGGCCTCGCCTGGAGGAAGCTGCACTTGTTTCCCGCCGCGCACCACGCTGATTCTCGTGGGGTCTTCCTTGGTCGACCCTTCCGGCTCCGTCGACGGGTAGTACAGCAGCAGGAACTGCTGGTAACACTGGACTGCCTTCAACACGTACGCCATGGCCTTCTCCCCTGAGTCCTTGCTCTGTTTGAGCTCAAACACGTCAGCATTGATCTCGGCGCACTCGAAGTAGAGCTCCTGCAGCAAGTCCCCAAAGACTCGTGGGTTCAACGTGTCACCAAGCATTGGCGTCAGCAAAGCCAGTCGTCGTCTCTGCATCGCAACTTGTCGCCCGAGGGAATCCTCGAAGGGAAGCAGCCGCTTATACAAAGCGCTTTCACGCTGCAAGACGCGCACATGCTGCGTGACGAAGCCATCCAAGACGAATACGTCTTTTGCGCGAGTGCAAGCACGGAGGCCCATCTTGAACACGTCACGAGCTTGGTCAAACGTCTTCACATTGGACGCTGGTACAAATTCCATGCCGAAATTGACCCCCTTGGGTTCAGCTTCTTGCGTCTCAGCTAACGTGGCGAGGGTCTTTTCCATGCTGGTGGGGCGTGGCAGCACGTGGTCTACCTCGTCGACGCTGTAGCCATCCTTCCGCATTCCTGCAAGCTGGAGAGTTACCAAGTGCAGCCGGCTCCAGGTCGAGTAGACCTCAGCGACGAGAAGTTTCTGGGTTTCGTCTTCCTCCTCTTCCGGCTCAGAGCCGTGGTGAAGCAGCATGTACTCACTCGCTTTCAGACACGTCGCTGCATCCTTGGGGTTGTCCGTGTCAAGGTAAAACTCCACAAGCTTGAGGGCGTTGCGCACCCACTCGTGTGCGCCAGCAAACCGCGACTCGCCACTTTCAGCACCGCCCACGCACTGCAACAACTGCAGCTCAAGCGTCGACAGACAAAACCTCGCCGACTCGTCCGCCATGCCCAAACTCCCGTACACCTGCGCCAGATAAAAGTGCGTGTGCGTTTGTGCCGCTGCGAGTGCGTCATTCTCCAACTGCTCGGATTTCTCGCACAGCGTCAGCCCCGCCGAAAGGTAGCACAGCGCTCGCACCGACCGCGACCGGTTGGACCACAGCACACCCAGCTGGTTCAGCAACTCCACCACGTACACGACGAACTCCTCGTACTCGTTCTCCACCTTCACCCGAGGCATCTCCGCCAGCAGCTTCGAAACTGCTTTCTCTCCAACCTCCTGGCCTTGAGAGCCATCATCCAGCGCAATTTCCGTCGTGAACGTCACCAGTTCCGAGAAGAAAAAGCTGCCAGCCTCCTCCAACGCTGGCTGGGCATCTGCAAGGTGCGAAATATCACAAAAAGGTAAAGTTCTAGCTCGAAAAACATCAGTTTCCAGCCTCTAAAAGGGCTACAAACCCACGCACTGTGGGGCTCTTCCACAGCCAGATAACTGGCGCCTAATTTGGCAGCAGCGACCGCCTTTTCCTGCAAGGTATAAGGCATTTTAGACACATCAGTGCCTCTCCGTAACCTCCTGAAGCGTCTAGAGCACCCAACGTACAGCGGGGGCCAGATTTGTGGTCTGCATCTTCTGCAGAATCTCAATCACTCGGTATTGAGCCGCATAGGGCGTCGTCTCGGGGCATTCTTCCTGTTGTAAAGAAGATATTTGTGTGGGGTTAGACGTTGGCTTAGAACTTCATTTTTGGAGGTGAATATGTGGTGTATGGAGAAAGTAAAAACAGCGGCATATAGAGACGATCAAAGCGCTTGCAACGCACCCCCGCAATGGCGTCCAGACTGCGCAGAAGAGCGTGGAAGTCTTCCGGAAGATGGCTCATTTTTCGTGGCTTTATCCCAGGATACTTTGCCACTGAGACGCGGCTGTACGACCTAATTATTTATAGCCTATATCTGTAAATATAGTAAAAAGATATACAAATGGGGAGTATAAAATAGAAATAGTATTATAAAATTACTGCAACGTAGCCGGTAACACCTCTTGTCTTTTATGGTGTGTGCATCCAGGACGGCAGGTTGCTATCGTGTACTACAGGAGAAAGTTGAACTGGAGGGGCTGCGACTGAGATTGGGGCTACTGGAATGGGCTGCACCACCGCTTGGAAAGAGGCCGTTTCTTTGGGCAGTGGAGGTGCCGTCACGGGTAGCGGGGTTGCTGCTGGCAGTCGGACGGATTGGATCGAGTCTTTGCTGCGACGTGGCGCGCTATTGTTGCCGAAGACGAAGATAGCGAGCGTCTGTAGGACGGCCATGACCAGGAGGGCCACGCCCTCGACCACCAGGAGGACGTTGTCGCTGCAGTCGCACTGCTGGTTCCTCGTCTTGCCCAGCAGCGCAGTCATGACGCCGCTGACGGCGAAGATGCAGGCGCGACCAAGCCGGTAGCGCATGAAGCCGAAGAAGAAGAAGAAAAGCTCCCACTTGGACTCCCCGAACGTGAGCAGCAGACCGAAGCAGACGCCCAAGAAGCAGAGACAACCGAACTCCGCTTGGCTGTCGATGGCGTAGACGGACAACTTCAGCGTGTTGAAGCCGATGCAGCCAACGATGAAGAGCATGAACCCGACACTGGCACTAGCCAAGCGTAGAAACCCTTTCGGAGACAGCAGCATGGTGCAGGACAGAGTCGTTTAGAGGTGTGCACGACGGTCGCTCTCGCCTCCTTGGTGAAGTCTAAAGTTATCGTGCATTATGCTCTCTCTGGGTCGTTTCTTTTGCCTTGAAACGCAAAAAGTCTCGTTCCAGTTCCTGAATCGGGATTCAGAGGCTGTCATGGGGGTGCGTTAGTTAGTACAGGCAAAGTTTCACTGGAAAATGGCGCGCATTATCGACCACCTGAAATGGCGTTTGTTCTACTTGAAGACGTAGCGACAGCCTACGAATTCACCGAGTAGCTGACCACTTCCTTGATTCACTAGTCTGCAGACAACTTGACTATTCCCTATCGAAAAACAGTCAAATGAGAGCTCGTGCTCTCCACCAACGGCAGTCTCAACGTTGCCCTTTTGCTCAGCAGTTTCTGCCACTTTCAAATTAGCAACCTCAACCTCGTCCAGAGTCTCCATCATGAAGCTCTTGCAAATTGTGGCGCTTGTAGGAATACTCGCTCACGCCTCGGTAGTATCGAGCGAAACCCGTTTGAATGGCTGGTATCCTTGTTCGGACTACACGTTTTCGGATGAGGGGGATCAGGGCGACCTATTCGCCGACTGTGCCACGTACTTCGCTCCTTTGTGCTATCCTGGAGTCTGTAAGGCATCCGAATCGAGCGTCGAGA
The DNA here is from genome assembly GCA_000500205.2 of Phytophthora lateralis. Lineage (NCBI taxonomy): Eukaryota > Oomycota > Peronosporomycetes > Peronosporales > Peronosporaceae > Phytophthora > Phytophthora lateralis. The sequence goes on along the minus strand of KV724032.1, from coordinate 2,892 downwards.
TTTTTGTGAAGCGGATGGTGGCTGTGGAAGGGGACCCTCAGTCAGCGCCCAACGTTTGGGTTTTGCAGGGTGGACCTGGTGACTCGTCCACCGCCAGTACGTCGAGTTTCTGGATTCTCCACTCCGTTTTGTGCTAATTTGTCGTCCTTTGGTGCATTGCAGTGGAGTCCTTGATGGTTGATCTACACAAGCAACTCGGAGGCGCAGTGAACGTCTTCACGATGGACCATCGCGGTACTGGACGAAGCACATTTTTGGACTGTGTGGCAGCTCAAGCGATGACTAGTGGGTCGCCTCACGGCCGGACAATCGATCCAGTTGAAGTGCCTGCTTGTGCACAAGACCTGGCGATCAAGTACGGAGACCTCGCTGCGTTCTCGGTCACGAGTGCAGCGTTGGATCTTGCGACTGTTATCGCCGAGTACACCAACGGAGCAAACACGACCGTGTACGGCGTGAGCTACGGAACAGCCTTGGTGGAGCGCCTGATCCATCTAGACCCTCCAACTGTGACTGGCTACGTTCTGGACAGCGTCGCTACTTGTTCCGGAGCGGCTGCAGACCAGTTTGAGTATTTTTCTACCTGGAACATTGATTTTGGGAAGGCGGGAGACGCATTCTTGGAGCTCTGTGAGCAGGATGAGGACTGTGGAGCTCGTTTTGAGTCTAGAGGTCTGGCTAATACGCTTCTGGGTGTGATCGCAGCGTTCGACCACGACCCGAACTCAACGTGCGCGGCTTTGATGACTAACGTGACGAGTGATCTAAAGACCGAGTCGCCTTCGATGATCCTACGGGGCGCCTTGAGTTGGCTACTCCAGGGATTAACCTCGCGGAAACTCATCCCTCCAGTCGTCTACCGACTCAACCGCTGCGCTCCCGAAGACGTCGACGTCCTGACGCATTTCATCACGACTCTAAACGCCGACCTCGCCTACTCCAGCCAAGACGATGCCATGTATTCTCCGCTGCTCTATTTCCTCATCATTTTCTCCGAGATGTGGGAGACGCCCACTCCTTCCACCCAAGAGATGAGGAAGCGGTTCACCGACGCCAGTATTTCCGACAGTGAAGTGCTCATGGATACTCCGCTCTACTGTGCGTTCTCGAAAGAGAACTCGACGGTGTGTAACCAGCTCAACGTGAGCAACTACCTTGGTACCGGGATCTTTTACCAGCACGACCAGTACTGGAACAAGAGCGCTACAATCCCAGAGCAGGCCAGTGTGCTCCTACTCAACGGTAAGTTGGACCCATCGACGGCCTACAATTATGCCGAGTATCTGCTTGCAGCACTGGACGGCGACAAGAAGGAGCTCATCACTTTCGACTACTCCGTCCATGACACAGTTTCGTCGACGCCACTCGTCGAAGGCGGCAGTCGCGACGAGACGTGCGGCTTGAATTTGCTTGCGTCCTACGTGCAGAACAATGGCGATTTGGAGGGGCTGGACAAGTCGTGTCTGCAGGAGATGCCCGAGTTCAAACTGACACTGCCGGCTGACTACCAGTATCAGTACCTGGCCACGAACGATGCGTATGATGGCGCGTACAACTTCAGCTTAGTCCTAGAGCTAGACAAAAAGTGACGTCATTCTTGAGATATATTGGCATAAAAAAGATAAAATGCAACTAAAAGTGCGACTTTCCTATTGAATGATTTCTGCTCGACGAACACAAATTTGGATTGGGTACTTTCGTGTCTGACCGAACTTCGATCGAATTGCAAAATGCACAACACAGCAGCTTTCGCTGTATTTGATGGGATCATGAACTAATAGAAGCCCAGTAACACCTTGGCGGAATATTCAACCACTGAACGCTCCCATGGAGTTGATCTCCTCAGCCAGAACGATAGTCTCCACTCACAACAAGCAGCTTCCCACACTCACGAATTCACCGTCGACAAAACACATCGCTCCAAAACCTTCGTGCAAACTATCATGCACTTGTCCACACGCTTCATAATAGTGGCGATACTCGTCCACTGCCCAACTGCGCTCTTCAAGATGATCATACCCTTGCTCCGACTACACGAAGGCAGTTCTGGAGATCTGGTTGCTATCTACAAACGCTCCATTGTGTCATCCGGGTAGCTGAGAGACCCCGCAATCGTCCAGCACGACGGTCGAAATCTTCGTGAAGCGCTTTCCAGCTGTGGTTGGTGACGTCGAGACTGCAACTAAGCTGTGGCTCCTCCAAGGAGGCGTCAAGCCAAAGTAAGTTAAACCTTCTGTACCTGCTCGTCGTACTAAAATGTACTAACCGTGCGTCTTGATGTGTTTTAGTGGAGTTTTCGATGATGAATCTGCACAACCAACTCGCCGTGAATTTGTACAACATCGAGGCACTGGCTGCAGTACGTACCTGGATTGCTTAGATGCTGAGGGCAGCATTGATCTGATGGATATATGTCACGTGATACGCGAGTTGTTGAGACTCGAATTGGTTGCTAGTAAGCAAAATGGAGAATGAATTAGACATGAGCGAATACCAGTGCTCGGAAAATAAAATAAAAAATTGAACTGGATTTTAGAAAACGCGTAATAAGTTATTGCAATAGCACGACTTTCAATA
>KV724031.1:0-17047 GCA_000500205.2 Phytophthora lateralis | reverse complement strand
CCCTCATTATAGATATCATTTTTAGGAGGAAACCCAGTTAACAATTAATTCAGTTCTCATTTTATACCAAAGCTATCGTTTAGGCCCTTTAATTAGGTTTAATTATACTTGTGGACACAAGTATATTTAATTTAAGTTAAACACTCCTACGCTTCCTCATACACGTGCGCACACGTGTAAGCTAAAATAGTGGGTCTAAGCAGACCCATTACACTTGAAGCGGACCTACAGCTTGCTGCACTGAAGGCCTACGACATAACTAAGAGCAGCACAAAGGCGTGTCCCATCTTCAGCGGCATGGAGCCACACAAGAATCGTTGTTGACTGGTAGAATGCAGCTCGGACGCATGTGACGAAGGCAACGAGCTAATGTGCGCTTGGCGGGGGAAACGTCTAACCTGCCTCCGGACGCACCTCACTCAACATCGCGGCGTCTGCACTGAAGCCCCTCAACTTAACCGATTCGAAGAAGGCATTCTGCTCTGAGATGGCGGAGCACCATCAACGACCTATGCGTATTCGCCACGCGCTGTCGCGCAAGTTTGCAACACCCTGGACGCCATCCCGAGCTTATAATATGCCCAGAACTTCGGGGACCACTATTGTCGCACATACCTAACCATGATCGTGTCGATGACCGGCAGAAGTAGATTCGTGCGAGGGCTTATGGTGGAGCCGAGGAAATGGCGCAGCCATTTCTGTTGTGATCGGAGTTAGATCGCGAAGGAAAGCCCGTCTTTGAAAACGGCTCAGACGAACGACCATTTGTAATTGGAATGACCACGAAAACGATGATGCTGAGGATGTTGTTGCTACCGCACGATATGTATTTTGCACGGGACGAAATGGAGCGGTCTAATCAACAGTGCGCGTAGGGCTTGTAGGAGATCTCTCATTGACGCGCTCAACCGTGCCATTGAGCCACGGGGAGTACACATGCAAGAATGATCGCTCAATCTTGAGCCGGGAGCAGAAATTATCCACAGTTTCGTTGCAAAAATGAACTCCTTGGTCAGAGAGAAGGATAGTCGGACATCCATACCTCTTGTACCAGTCGTTCAGTCCCTCTGCGGCTGCGAACACTGTTGGGCAGAAGCGAGAAAATAGTCCACAAAACTCAGTCACAGCGTACTTAAGTACGGGTACGTACTTCAAGTCCCCAAAACTGTTGCCCAGGTAGATGAAGTCCCCGTGCAGGCCATCATGTCTTGTTCTAGCCGTAAACCTCGTGCCTTACGGCTTCTAATCTGGCGTGTCCCTTTTTCGTGCTTACATATGAGGTAGGAACGGATAAACAGCGACACCTTCTTGGTCAGCTTCACAACAAAGAACCGGGCACTCAGCATGGTGGGGGATAGCTGTTTTATCACGGTGGTCTTGTGCTTATAGTGAGCCATCACCAAACAATGCGGGCTAGAATGTCCTTCACACCGGTCGGGATCCATGGCTTTTGATCGACCACATATACACCGTGTTCTTCTACTACAGATACCGATGAAGCCACTCGTCCAGCCGACAATATCCGTTTCCCGATAACTGGAAACAATGTCGGCCAACAAGTTGGGCTCCCCATATATATATGTTAGATCGTGTAGTTGGACATGAAGTGCTCCAGGATTTTCTGTGACTCACCCCCGCCATGATTCTGGTCGAATATTTCAAGCTTGGATATCACTGGACGAAATGGAGATGGTGGCTCAGCTGTACCCGTGCGACACGGGTGGCGTGCGATAGCATTGTGAATCTCGGTCATGAAATCTCGGGACAAGGATTTGAGACAGCATGATAGCCAAGCCCAATGAAGATCTGGAAAAGAAAACATGGCAAAATTACATTCTGTAATTTTGAAACAGCATTTGTTTTGATGCTACATTGTGATAGTGCGATAAATATGACCGTTTGGAAAAGGTACTGTTGCCATTCAAAGGAAACAGGGTGTGCTTTGTACCTGTAGCGTTGTCATCAAGTAGAAAGCCGGGTTTTCTTCTCAACTGTACTGTTACCATCCAAAACAAAAAGCACGACTTGCTTCTGAACTTGTGCATCTACGCGCAGACTAGATTAAAAGCTGCGTCGCTTTATCTGTTGGTGCTTCAATAGGATTAAAGGGAAAAGTTTAAAAGGTAGTGCGAAAGGGATGACCACTGTGTATGATACGAAAAGAATGGCCGCCTCGTGCAAACCAACAAAAATATAACTGTAGTGTATCGCGGCATACATACATCTGACGAAGACGGTCAGAATAGAAAGGTACTAACGTTAATTGAAGTATATATGCGTTGCTATAAACATACGAGTACCGAGGGAAAACCTTGCTTCTAGCGATATGCATCAACGATGAACAGATTCTGTTTCTATCAACTACAGTATTCCGTCTTTTTTATGACGTCGACAACAAGACGATGATTCGACGACGCATGCAACTATAGTGGGTGCACCTTCATCTGAACTGTAGGGCCGTCCGCAACAATTAGTGCCACGGTATGGGCCCGACACGTCACTTTGCCCCGTCAGTACGTGTTCTCGTAATGTCCATACCCAGCCGACCCAGAAACGTCATGCTCGACGTCGTTTCAGTGGGACGGGACTAATGCAATGGCCGCGTCTGATGGTTTGAAAAGGCAACGATTGAGACGAAAACGGGACCCTTTGGGGTATTATATTCAGATTTAAAAATAGACCAAGTAAGTTATCTGTGCCGGTACAAAACACACTGAAGTCAGCTGTTTAGAGGCCTATACTAGCCGTTGAAACCTTTCACACTATATTTGAATCCGCACCGGGATTAAGGCTGGTTTAGTTTAGACAGAATAGGACGGCCCGTTTCCCAATAAGTGCCAATGAAAGAAGTCGATTCGTACAAGTATTAGAGACGACTGGATTGAATGTCGCTCCGTTTTATCCGCTGGAATATGATTTGGATATCGTCCATAATTTAAACAACATCGTCTTCGGACTTATGCAATCAACACATGTATAAAATATCCGTTGTTTTTTGGTATCGTGCTTACAACTTTTGGTGAACATAAATACACAGGATACTCATTATAACAGTGATTTGCACCTCACCGGTACCTCTCACAACTGCTCTAGATAACATCCAGAGAACATAACGATACTTTACAGTCTGTATGCTGCTTATTAACAGAGATCCTCTGTTACGGTGTACACCGACGTGCCCCAAATTACATGAAGAGTGACGGGATGTCCCTCTTTAGTGTCCATTGTACGTTGTACCGGTTGGTTGTGAGCCAACCATCGGACGTTTGTTTAATTTTTGCTATATTTGACTTAGAATTGGTATGGATCAAGCTTGGCACACCTATAAGTATTCAGTCTTGAACCTACCGTCTAAATCGAAATTGGTTCCCTTAGGCCGGGAGCCGTGAACAAGTTGTGCACCGAGAGCTTTCGCTATATAGCACTTCCTCTATGCGAGGTGCTGTGTGCCCCGTCACACTTGGTAGCACTTCAATCTCGCGCCTACGCGAGTAGATAGAGATAACTGAACCCTCTGTGTCTTAAAGCTTGTGCTAACGTAAATCACGGCGGACATGCAACATCGTAAAAAGTAAAAACTAAGTGTAGACGTAAACAACGATTCGCGCGCGTAAAACCTCCCACGACCACTCATGTCGCCCCCGTGCAAAACGCTACCAAACGCGAATTCGCCATTATGGTAGGAAGGAGACAAGTCAGCACCACCAACGCACAAAATCTGAAGGCGATCGAGCGCGTGTAAAATGGCGAGAAAGTCAACGATGTTGCGGTATCATGTCACGTCGACCGCACTACAATATGGAGGTGGCAACGCCAGGCTGCCTCCATACAAGCAGCCCAGTCATCCCGTGCGTACACCGACGAGAAGACTCAGGTCACAGCTGTCTCACATGACATTGAGCTCAGGTACTGTATTTCTACTGCTGTTAAGTATTATTGTAATTCTTCAATTAGTCAGCAGTTTGCTATTGTGTTTTTTTGTAGACTTCTTGCGTGAGTGAAGCACATGCGAACAACAAAATACTTCTGCATCTCCACTGAGTGTGTTCGATATGCTCTTGCGGATTTTGATCCTGATTACACGTCAACACGCAGCCGCGACGCAGTCAAAATGTACATTTTTCGATTTCTGCGCCGAAACTGTCTAACGTAACGACGGATCTCGCACCGAGGGCGAGTCGTGCGGCCGGGAATGCAGGTAGTTTACAATCTTTTGCGTTTATTAAGGTTTTTACTATGTTTAACTATGCTAATAAATTTGGCGTTTTGCAAGAATTGCGGCTTGTTGCGGATCGTTTTGCAGAGGCAACAGTTCGGCTTTTAGAAAGCAATGCATTCTTCCCCATTGGAATGCACGATCGGTACAGTTATCTTTTTTACATGGATCAAACTTCCGTTTGTGCGGACATGAATCCGCACAGTACTATCGAATTTGTCGGTTCCCGTACAGTTGATGTCGTACAATGGAAGAATATTTATCGAGGTGCAAATTCTTTCTAGAACTAAACAAGATTATCTGTATGTGTATTTATAGCAACAACTCTTGACACTTTTAGAACATCTATTTTTCTGTTTGCCTCGGCGACTGGCAAGCAAATGCGACCGCTTGTCGTTTTTGCGGGGATATTCGGTGCCGATGTTCACGTTGAGCTCCGAGCAGACCCCGCCTTTGATTGGAGCAAGGCACACTTTACAGTGCAAGCCAAAGCGTACTGCGACGAGAGAGTGATGAAAGAGTGGATCGACGAGGTACGGTGACCTGATATGCTGGGGCCTAGTATGCTCCTTCTTGATAGCCTTAAAGCACATAAAATGGAATTCATCAATGACCGACTCGAGACCGATGACCAAGCTCATGTTATTTACGTACCTCCCGTGGTGACAGGCTTGGCACAGCCGATGAAGGTCGCTGTGATGAAGCCGTTCAAAGATCGCTGTCGAGACAAGTACCTGAAGTTCGTGATTGAAGGAGATGGCTTTACAACACCAAGTCAGAAGCGTAGAAAGATGGCAGAAATGGTAGTACTGGCTTGGGATGCGATTAGCGAAGATAGTATCAGAAACGGCTTCTTAAAAGCTGGACTCATCGCTACAGGGCCTCGAGACGGTTGTGGTGTGTTCGCATCACCCGAACCACCTAGCGAGGGTATCTGAGATGTCGACACGTAATGATAATCAAAGCCGGGGTGTGACTTTATACTTTTGGTCGTCGTAAACATAAAAGAACGATGTATCAGCCTTTTTACGTAAACGTTGCATGGTCAACGTTGCGTTGCAGGTCCGCCTTGATTTACGGTAGTATGGAACGAAGTCGATGAGTTTCCTCACTTGAACGACTCGCAGTTCGAGTCCATTCGAAAAATGGGAGACATTTTTGGAAGGGTTCTCTTCCGAGGCTTGGCATCAGTAACGCCAGCCGAGCCCGTCGGACATATTAGTGTGTTTGTCACGCATGAGGCTTGCCGTAGAGTCTATTGTCGCCGCTCCATCATCTGCCGACCTGGTAACACGCGCCGCTTCCTCGCCTCCGAACCAACAAGCTCGTACTGCCGCTTCCGCTCGACCATCCTCCCCCCCCCGCCGCAGATGATTCAACTGTGACGGACGGCTGCCAAGCGTTGGGCTGGGTTCACACCGGCTAGATTTTATAAAGGGAATTTTATACTACTAATGTATCATCTTGAACATAGTAGAATATTAGTTTGCGTAAGATTATTAGATGTAAAAGATACGCGGAGGGAGAGAGCACCTTTTTTTGGCGGCAAATCACATCATAGTGATTTGTATAGTAAAATACAAAGGTGAAAATACATGCACACGAGCGAGTCATACATACCAGCGGACTGATGATGAATACAATGACGCAAACATTCTTGGCCTAGCTTGACACTGCTTGATTGTTGTTGTGTGTTTATAATATTGTGAATTTCGGCTACATTTGTCGACCTTGCCCGGTTCGGCAAATCTCCGATCAACCAACGGCACGGCTTGATTGGCCAGAAAATTCGACAAAACAATTTAGCGAGCACATGAGATTCGCGGAGTCCTGCTGCAACGCGCCGCGTCGAACACTGGCAAGGTAACCTGACTACGTTTCTCTGATCTTGATGCACTTGCTCTGATGCACTAACTCATCGCATTATATGTTGCAAACCAACTTGTAGCGGCCTCCGAACACGCAGCGGATATGGCGACACCCCCGTACGTGGTACTTATGGGTGCGTCGGAGATCGGATTGGAGGCCTCCTGTCTGTGGCGGGTCCTGGAGCTGGTGTCTGGGCTTGGAGTAATGATTGTGGCGCTGCCTGTGTGGCGACAACGCCTTCGGCTGCATCTTCGTCGTCCATGTTGCCGCAACCAAAGGTAGAAGCGAAGTCCACGCCGAATGTAGAATCCTGCTACAGAAACTATAATACGAAATTGTATAGTTTGCGCGACTGGCCGGAGATTGGGCTGGGGCGATCCAGTTCGACCGCTTTGGTAAGTAGGTGTAGAACGCACAATATATGCACACAACAACAACCAAGTAGTGTCAAGCAATACCAAGCGTGTTCATGCCACGCTCAGGCGGTATTCTTGCAGCATCATGCGGTCAGGTATGTCTTGAGGGAATACAATGAGTTAGAAGCATTGCTCAACCCCAGCATTTACTGCGGCCTGAATGCGTTCGCGGCACTAGACCATTAGATACTGGCGCGACCCCGCGGCGACTCGTCGAGACGCACGCCGAACATTAATACGAGATGTATTTCAGAGCATGTGTGGCGCTGACAAACGTGCATATTCGCTTGCATCCTCGCGCGACAGACGGAGTACAGTACCGAGCCTATCTACTATGCCTGAACCACATCGGAACGACTCGGCTCGCGAAGAGACGAGAGTCGAGAGTCGAACCGTCGTGCTCGAGAGAGACGGCAGCTCCGCCTTGCTACGGAGATGCCTCCGGTGAACTCAAAGACGAAAACAGCGAAATTACAAGCAGTGACATCGAGGAAGCGCTGACGCAGTTAACCCCGAGTATTAGCCGAGGCGGTTAGTGCTTGGGCTTGCACCAAAATCGAAAGTTTTTCATTTGATCAGATCTGAAGCATTTTGATTAGAATCGCCCCGTATAGTTGGCTGTGGGTTCGTAATAGTATGCCACTGTGCTCTCTCAATGCCGTCGACCAAGTGCTCGTATCAGCACCAACAAAAAGTAGTGAGTCGAGTTTGATCAGCTGCGCTGCATCAGACTGAAATATCACTATCCAGTTTAGAGGGCTAGTGGGTGCATGCCAAAACCTACATAAAACGGTTTAATCGCTAGGGGGTCATAAAACTTGAAGATTAAACTCGAATTCTTTGGTCCGATCAAAAAGTCGTCGGACCAGACAATTATTTGGTCGCCTTTTATCCGCGTTTATTCCACCCTCATTGAGCAACTTCATCAAAATGATATTTTGATATCAATATGTGATCAATCACAACCTTCATGTTGCAAGCATCTTTTTGAAATTTCGACTGATCTTCAAAGGCAGTGGTGGGTTTCGCGCGAACGCGCGGTCTGGGACTTCATTTACAGTTTTGCCGGCTGCTCCCGAGGTCTACGACTCCAGTATTTTCGGTTAGCTATACGTGGCTCGATGTGGACTAAGCTACGCTATATAACTTGGTTCATTCGTTGATACGCAGCGTCAAGCACCACGCAGTCTTCTATCCGCGCAAGATCCAAGAGCGCGTGGCGTCCAACTCTCGTCAGTTGCTCAATTCTCGGGTGAGCAGTCCGCCGTCGTGCTGTACTAACTAATGCTTTTACGAACAGATCCCGCAGCGGAGTGCAGAGGAACGACGTCAAGGTTGTGCGTCTCGAGACGCCTATCTCGCCTTCGACCAAGCAGACAACGTGAAACGCCGTCTACGTACGTGTATTGAACGCTCTAAAGAATCTCATGCGCACTAACCTGTTGTTTTATTTGTATGGTTATGTGTACTGTGAAATCTAGCTCTCATGACGGTCTCCGTAGCGAGGAAAAGAGCTGTCACATCCGATGTGGACTCCAGTGTCTGTGCACGAAGCGGTCAAAGTCGGACACTTCGGGTGACATCTCCTGCGTACAACTGCGGTCGGATGATGTAGTCCGACACCCACTTACCGTGGAAGCGGCGACGATGCAAGTCCAGTCGCTGTCGCGGTTCGAGCTTTCGCGCGCCTCGATCCATGGCGGCGGATCCTCACAAGAGTCCGGTGCAGATGACAATGGCGGTGTACGCGGACTGAGTCCACTCGCGTCCGCCGAGGTATCCGACGCGTCCATTATGGTGATCTAGTCTCCTCCGTGGGCTCGTCGAGATGCGAACAAGTACTGCCGCAGAAACGGAACGCCGCCGCCCATCTCATTATCATCACAATCGACGGAGACCGAAGCCCCGTGGACGCCCCAGTCCGAGTGTTCAACTGAGGTGCCGTCCCAGGCATCGACTGTAGTTCCGTGGACCCCAAGTCCTATTTGAGCTCCGCGGGCAAAGCGGCTGTGCGACATGCCAAGGACACCGCCGGGTGAGGTGCCGACGTGGTTCGCTGATGCCTTTGAGTCTGACGGCTACGATTCGGAGGCGTTGGAATTGATTGCTTCATTGAAGCGAAGAGCTGCGGTGGTCCCGAAGTCCAGTCAATCCGTATGCTGCGCTCCAGACAACCAGTCTCCTCCAGCGTATCCTGAACAATGGCTTCCGGAGGAATGATCTGCGGATGTTGGCTTCTTGCACCAGCAACTGACCCCCCCGCAATTGGAAGTTTCCGAGCGTGAGCTTGGGCATTCGCGATGGGGCAGGGTGTGGGTGTGGGTATCGCTGCAATGCGGTATCCTGCGTGAACGCGAGGGAGAGCTGCTTTGCAGCGAGAGCAACAGCGTATTTGAGGGGGGGGGGTGCGGAAAATCTCTGCAGGCGAGCTCCTCTCTTGCCATCGCACGAAGCTCCTGGTCCGGTATGCGAGGATTGGTGGCCACGGCTTTCATCCCCGCTGTCGAAGTGATTGGGAAGTATTTGGGCCGCATCGAGTTGTTCGGGCCGCCGCGTCGAAATGGACCGGTCAACGATGGCTTCAGGATGCACCTCAAGACTCCAACCACGGGCAGTATACACGTTGGTATCGAAGCTCTGCAGTCCGGAGGGAAGCTGAGATTAATGAATCATGCTTGTGACCCGACGGCAAGGTTCCACGAGTTGCAGGCCGGCACGCACCTTACTATCGTCGCGGTCACTGTTCGTGATGTACTTGAAGGCGAGCAAGTAACCGTGTCCTACGGAGACCGACTCTGGTTCATTTGCCGGTGTGGGTGTGTCGTTTGCCAGCACCGCGGCATCCAGCATCTACCCGATGTCAAGAAGTTCGGCCGTCAAAGCCATTTCTAGGCCGAAGCAGGTGCAATTCTCGCCAGCACTTAGTGCGTACTGTATATTTCAACGTGTATCCATCGCTAGTCGAGGTTTTACTTTTACATACTGAATCAAAGTAGTTTGCAACTAAGTTTTTCTTTCTATCTTCTTCAAGACCCCTTCCCTCACACTTCGATCTTCCTACAAAGCTAAACACCTTCGCAAAAGAGCTGCACTTCATTATGGTGGGGGTATGGTCTAACTCACGTTGCGCGCGTCTTCAGTGCTGTGATTTAGTTCTACCTTACTGACAGAGGATGCGCATACACTTGTAACGAGGCCGGCGTCAGGGATACCATAATTACACGGTGCGGGACCAAATGCTGTTGTGCCACTTGCAGAGTGAATCCTCCCGCTCGGGCGCAACATGTGGGAACAAAGGGCTGTTCAGTATAACGCGAAACGTAACAGGACCTCGCCCGAGAGAGACTTCGAGTCTCTTCGGCGCAAGTTTAAAAACTTGTACACCAGACCCAAACCGACGGAGAGAGGTGAGATTCCCATCGCTCTGAAGCCTGTTGTCTAGGTTAAGAAAATCCAAATGAAGATTGAAGCAGAAGGCGGGGTGCATACCTCGCACGACGGACTCGATGAAGGCAAAGACGACGTCGCTCTGGAGGAAGAGGTTGAAGCAGTCCTGAACGCAGACCAGCCTGCGAGGCGTGTGGTGGCAGCGTCCGCGCCAGCCAGTGTCGTAGCTGACGAAGAACACGAAGATCATGATAACGCCGGGGCGGATGCTGTTAGCTCGAAGCCAGATCTAGACAGCGAGGAACGCGCAGAGGAGGAGGGAGGGTGGCTCGGTCTGTGTCTTCGATAGATGAAGGTGAAGAGGTTCCTCTAGCCTAGCGATACATGCCGTCGACGCTAAACACACAGGTGGCAGGCGTTATCTTTACCCGATCGAGGGACATCGATGCGAATATGGCTCCCACATACAACCTGCCAGTGAACGAGTCCTCCAGCGACGAAGGTGCTGCTACCGGAGATGCAGACGCGGAGTCTCAGGAAGAAGTGGCGGCGTCCACGGATGGGGGGAATACAAGCTGGGACCTGCACTCCATCCGTGAGCGTCGACCCCGACAAGCAGCAAAGTGTAGGTCAAACTAGTCACACTCCGAGCCGAGTAGGAGCCTCACGCGATACTCGCCGCGCTCCCACCCCACCCGAAACGACTCCGTCCTCGTCTGGCCAAGGAGGGAGGACCCCTGTTCGCAACGCTGGACGACCTCGCTCCTCTCGACGCGAGTCCATACCGACGGTCGCGTCTCCCAAGCTCCAACTTTGCTTCTCGCGCGGCGTCAATGCGGCGTTGCTCGTCACGCAGTTCTCTAGCTGCTTGTACGTCTTGTCGCCTTTTCGCCGCCTCCTCGGCCTCTTCACGCCGTATCTGCTCACACTGGACGCGTTCTCTATTTTCTGTTTCAAGTCTCTCCTCTCTTTCCTCACTGCGACGTCGATTTTCTACTTCGGCCCTGCGATCACTGACCTGTTGGAAAAGTAAGAGCATTCCGATGAGCTCGCTGCCTGGGGTTGATTGTTTCTCTTCTGCTTCATCAATGTCTTTCTGAATTTCATCGAGTCTGGATTTCACGCGGATGAGCTTCGCTTTCGGGTAGGAAGTGTTGCTAGTAGACCCGTCTGTCTTCGCCCCCTCCAACGGCGAGCGTTTGCCGTTTTCATTCAGGGCATTCTGCGCCATGGTTTGCATGTTGTCACGAAAGACAAGTAGGTTTTGCCCTCCAAGACGATTGCTAGCGACATTGAGGTTTTGGTTGTCGTCGACTTCGCGCGCATCGGAAACCACGCGGCGAGGGTCCCTGCGCAGCGTAGGCCCGTCCCATTCCCCATTCCACGCTCTGGCGTATGAAGGTGATGGAGCCCGACTTCCGCTGCGCTACCACACGGACGGATGGCACCAGGCGCCTGAGATCTCCCTCCTTAAGCGGAGTCATTATCCTGTCTACCATCTCCTCTCCACACAGGAATGCACTGTCCGCGATCACACCGTAGCGCGAGTCAGGGTTTAACACGGTGTCAACGATCTTCTCTCGAAACTCCAGGCTAGTGTCGGAGTCATTCCAACTGTCAGGGCAGTTGTGTTTGCTCCACACAATCAGTCCATCCGAACTAAAAAGCATAGTGTTCCTGTGACATACACAGCATGCAGCCACCCATTGTAATGGGCATTTGGTATGTCGCGATGAGGTGGCTCCTGAACCTGCATCAAGACCATCATGACACCTTAGTTAGACACATCCTACTATCATAACGAACATATACGTATTGCAACCCACCCTATATTTTTTACCATCAATGAACCCCCACGTAAACGGAAGCAGGGGCTCTCTAGCTGCAGTAAGAGTTTTCTGCCCAGCCAATGTCGGCCACACTATCCTGGCTGGAGAAAACCCCACCAGGGCTTCTTTCATCGCTTCCTCCGCAGCGTTTAAGACGCGGCTCAGCGTGGAATGAGGCACCACACAGCGACTTGTGGTGCATGGCCCCCACGTAGAAGGCCATAACCAACCCCAGCACTTGGTGATAGTGCTGCAGCTTCCTCGGTCGACCACCTCTAGGGCGATAGACAGGAATCCGATAGAGGATGGGGAAGCGATCCAACAACCGCTCGAAGGATTGTCTGCCACAAAACAGTACGAGTTCGAGATCGTGAAGTTAGACCTGGTGGTAGAGATGGTAGATAACGCTGCCAAATAAATATACGTCCCGACAGAGAGACGTTAAGTCTAGAAAGTTCTCGTCGGAGCCGAAACACCATAGATACATCCAGAGGGCGACGTCCGTCCGCGGCAGGCACAACACCGTCAGGTAGTGCCGGATGCGGACGATACGGGCGTGCTCGACCCTCTTCAGCTCTTCCTTCACGCGTCGTCGGAGATCTTTAAGAGTCGCAAAGGCTCGCCGGCGCTTGTCAGATAGGATGGCTGCTTGGATTAGCAACTTAGTTTCCAGCATCTCGGAGGGCCCCAGCCAGATAGCACGACTGCGATGTCGCTGCGAGCCAGCGCGAAGAATATCGGAGTGTCATGGGGATGCGGAGGGAACGGGAACCCGACGTGGTTGCCGCAAAGGGGGCGAGATGCGCTTTCGCGCCTCCTGCAATCTTTAGATATAGCAATTTTTTTCGAAAATTCGTCCAGTTTAGATATGTCCCGATTGGTTCGACATACAGTAACCAACTAATATAAGATGCTGTGGGACACGACTATCTAACCAGATTAAACTATCAATTGCGGTTTCGGAAGTCGGTTTCCGGATCCTACAGTTTTATGTGAGATAAAAGCTGACCAAGGGAGGATAAAGAGCCGTATAAAACGAAGAGGCATTAAACCGTTTTATGTAGGTTTTGGTAGGCACCCAGTGATAGACGGTGTTGGCATGCGCATCCTGCCCCTCACCGCTTCCTCCATTTTATGCGCGCAATGCAGGTAACTTCAACTTGAATGGAATTTTGACTATGAAAGTCAGCGGTTGATTCGCTGACGGATTGCGAGGTGGGAGTCGAACTGGTCCACTTTTGCATACTGTATTTGGCCAGAATTGACAACTGGTGGCGGTACAGGGTTCGAAAAAAACATATTCAAACTTTTCGTAAATGCATTTGTCTGTATTATCCTTTTTACGAGAGCCCGATCGTGTACTAAGTACTTCTTACCGAGTTTTTACAGGTCGCATTAGATGTAGCGCGCTTCCGCGTCATGCCCGACCCTGCCCGCAAAATACGGTAAGGGAGCGTTCTGCTGTGCTGCTGTGCTGCGACTGTCCTTGTAGGCATCACTGAGGTCCTGCTGTCGCTTGTCACGATGCCATCAGACTACACCGACCGCCGACGCGTCCGAAGCCAGCTTCAACAACGACAACAACGATGCGACCAACTGCTACTTGACGACATTACAAGTCCACCATTATTGACAGGCAGTTCAAGTAGATTGGTTGTTTATGTATCGTCCGGACAGCAAAGCATTTAAGGTGCACGCATAACGTGCATACACAGCATAACGATCAACTCACGGGGAAAAAGTAACTCGCTCATCTCCTGTCTGCCACCGAAGAGTTCGCGGGGGGTGGCTTTGCTCCCGCGAAGCCCTCGAAGTTTCGACTCTTGTGGATAATTCGGATCATTTTCACTGGGAAGTCCGACACTGCGATCGGGCACTGGGATTCGGTCTTCGTCGGAGTGGTAGTTACATTCAGCCGGAGCACTGCGGTCAGGTATGTGTGTGTGGAGAAGTGACCAGAAGTTTTGGAGATGGATTGATCGTTTCCGACTAGGTGATTGGGCGATGGGCGCGGATGGATGGTTTGGGACCCGGGATGGGCAGCATCAACGGTCAGACGACCGGCTGGTGAATGTGAGGACCATCATTCCGATCTTTGCAATCTGATCGCGGTACCACATGTTGGGTACATCGGTTCGGATCAACCGATCATATCGACATGGGTACAGATCAACCGATCACACCAGCATGTACCACAAGGACCGGTACATCGGAGGTCCAGGGACGTCAGCAATCACGAGACACGCAAGCGAGATGGGGGATAGGCACGTAGTTCTTAATGGATAAACAGAGAGATATTTTCCTTGTAGTACGCAAGTGGTCTTCCGAATTCCGGGGAAGGAAGTATATTGGCCTACTCGACGACCGGACAACCACCCTAAGAGACTCAAGCGCGAACGTGGAAGCCCCTGGATAGCTTGGCCAGGTGCGCTCCCCTCCTCCCTCCAACTCAACAAGACCCCGCCATAGGAGGCGGCAAGTATCGAAAAGGACCCCGCAAAGGACACCCCCGTGATCGATCACACACGATCGACACCCGAACCGACTACTGCGTGAAGCATATCCGCACAGCAGTCAACCACCCCCCATCTCTGAAGGGCCCTCAAGCCCCAGTTCTGCCCTGATCACCACTGACTTCCCTCGCGTGAGTACCGGAAGAGCGAAACCCGCCCAAGCCGTCGGGTACACAAGGTGAGCTGTAAGGTCAAGATCCGCCGGATCAACGGAGTACCCTCTCCGACAGTCAGCAGTTCGGGCAACCGTTGGTGAGTTGCGATCGCGTCAGCAATTTTCGTGATCCCGCTCCACCACATGTGCATTACCAATGGCCTGAAGCGTGTCTTCTTTGTCGCTGTAAAGCTCGTCCAACTGAGAGAGTTCAGCTGCAGTGTCTGTGGCATCACCCTCATCGCTATCGCCGAGAGTGTCTAACCAGTTGTTGATAATGGTTTCTGCGTCAACCTCCTCGTCCGCAATATCACCCTCGGCGGAAATATTGATCTCGTTCGGCCGAATTGTGATACCGGAACCATTTCCTGCCGCATAGCTATCACTAATATCGTCGAGAGAATCGGGATCAGAACGCTTTCTGAGCTCGGCTGCGTTTACAGGCTTCTTTAATCGAGCTCTCACCTTATTGGAGTCATCACCATTTCGCTCACGTCCATACCTCCGCGCCGCAGCCATTTGTCTTAGCTTGTCAACTTTGAGTCGGCTTCTCTTTGGGGTCTGGATGAGTCCAAGCTTGCTGAAGTAGCGCTCGCACGTCGCAGTATCGACTGCGACTGAGAAAATCGTCAAACCAAGTTCGGGAAGCTTGCCTTTCGAATCCTCTCGTTGAACAGCACCCCAGAAGCTTGGCACCGGATCCGAAGAAAATGAACTCGCTGTGGCTAAGTAGCCCGATATGCCATGGATCCAGTGATTGAGTTCTTCGTACAAAGTCTCCAAAGGTTTTTGAACCAAGCGGTGGTAGTAGTTTTTTCTTGGGGCGTTCTTGCGTGTAAGCTTACGATTAACTGTGTCATTGTTCATCAAACCACGATATAGTTCGACGTACTTTGGGTGAAGTGCTAGACTCAAGCGAAAAAGCGGTTGTTCACCTGACCGTGACCCGGTCCCAGTCATCGGTGCCGGTGTCACTGACGCACAGCCGCGGTGACGCTTCGCTGCGGACTGAGCACTATCATCGGACTGTACTTGTGGTATTCGCATTGTCTTTTAATGTGGAAAAATTGCCACAAATAAGTGTGGGGAAGCTCGCAAGGGTCGACTAAAAACATTTGTCTGGACTATTGTATTTATGGGTCATGTTCAAACATGTTTGAACTTGTTCGGACAGGCGAACCACAGTCCTGTACAGCGGTGATTATGACGTCGCGCTGCGTCATCAGTCCATGTTCAGTTCATGTTCAGTCCATGCTCAACACAGTAATCTGCCTCCTCAGCGAACGGCCCAAACCAAATAAACTTCCAAACTTTAATGCTTCTGTTGGGAATGGACGAGCTATCTAGTGCATTTATACCAAATATACTTGGGTACTTTATATATATCAGGCGCTCGCTGTGAAGGCAGATTACTGTACTATTGCGCTCGTCTGTTGAGTCAATAGTCGCGCATTACCTGGATGCGATGTACATGTTAATCCTCAATCTTCCCTATATCCGTCAGCGCCCATGACGACGCCTCCGACGCCCGACGAGATGGAGACCTTGACCGATCTGGCCAACGCCGCCTACGGCTCGCGCGTGCTGTACGCCACGGACGAATGGTTCGCACCCGCGAGCCGCCTTGTCGCCCCCGAGGACCCCGTCTTCATCGCAGACAAGTTCACAAGCTTTGGCAAGTGGATGGACGGCTGGGAGTCGCGTCGCAAGCGCACGCCCGGTCACGATTGGTGCGTGCTGGCGCTTGGGATGCGTGGCGCCGTGGACGTCGTGGACGTGGACACCGCCTTCTTCACGGGCAACAACGCGCCGCGCGTTTCCATCCAAGCCGCGGATTTCTCCCGAGGCAACGAATCCAGCTCAGCGCTGCGGATCCTGACGGCCCAAGCCACGGAAGAGCGCGCTACGGGAGTGTGTGCATCGCCCGAGGAGCTCCAGCTAGCGGAGCAACTCCAGTCACACCAGTGGACGGAGATCGTGCCACTCACGACGCTCGGGCCCGGGTACGCCGAGACACGGCACAATCTGCTGCGGGTGTCGACGTCCAAGCGCGGCCCGTGGACTCATTTGCGAGTCAACATGTTCCCGGACGGAGGAATTGCACGACTGCGAGTGTATGGAGACGTGGTGATGGACTGGAGCCGCGTGCCAACGACCAAGATGCTGGATCTTGTGAGCGTTGCACATGGAGGAAAGGTGGTGGGCTTTAACGACGCTCACTACGGCCACCCACGCAACTTGATGGCACCAGGGCGCAGCAAGACGATGGCAGATGGGTGGGAGACTGCTCGCAAGGCGGCTCGTCCTGCCATTTTGACAGCAGATCCCAAGACTGGGCTGCTACAAGTGCCTGGGAAGGATTGGACCGTGCTCAAGCTCGGGCACTTGGGAGTGATCCAACAAGTTGAAGTGGACACGAACCACTTTAAGGGCAATTTCCCTGAGAGTTGTGTCGTTTACGGCACGAGATTCTACGGAAACGGAGGTGAAGACAAAGTACTGGAAGATGGAGGTGCCAAGTGGGAAGTCGTGCTTCCCCGTGTGAAGCTGAAAGCGCACAAACAGCAATACTTCTCTGTCACGGACGGCAACGTGAATCTCATTCCCGCTGGTATTAACTACGTCAAGCTTGAGATGTTCCCCGATGGCGGTATCAGCCGTCT
>AWVV02008931.1:0-34886 GCA_000500205.2 Phytophthora lateralis | reverse complement strand
ACATCTCCAAGCAATTTTCCTCCCAGATCCACAGCACTCTCGTAAGTGTTATCAGTCAACCACACGTGCTGGTCACTGTCGATGTTGAAGCGGGTCACGTTCATAAACGCTGAATACGTATCAAGGATCTCCGTCAAGTTGCCGTAGAACTCATCTGCCGGCAGAAGCGTCGTGAACGGGTACCCAGCGATGCCCAGCAACACCAACTCGTAGAACTTGCGCTGAGTCTTGTCGGCAATACTGTCAATAAAAAGCCACTCGCCCTTCGGAGCCTCGTTCATCAACGAGCTCATCATGTCCACGGCCGACGCAGTCTCCGCCTCGCACTGAGCAACCATGCTATCAGGGAAGTCGACAAGCCCGCACCCGCCGTAGTAGTTGATGAGTTCACTCGCAGGAACCTTGTACTCGGGGAACACCCCCACGTAGCTGTCCGCCAGCACCTGGAACTTGGTGGACTTGGACTCCGTCTCCCACGTGTTCGCCACGTACGCCGACCACATCTGCGCGGCCAACGAGCCTGCGCTGTAGCCGCCAAGCACGATCTGCTCCGGGTCTGGGTAGTTGGCCAACGCCCACTTCAACACCGCCATCGTGTTGTTGTACCCGTTCATGTACATGCCTTGGTTCTGGCCTAGGCACTGCTGGTTGCCCAGCGCCTGGTTGTAGACGCTCTCGTACGGCTCCAGGTACTTATTGCCCACGAACAGGTCGCCCGTGCAGTACGGCAGGTACACGATGTTGTAGTCGGTGAAGACGTTGCCGTCCAGCGTGCGGTTCATGATGCCCGTGTCCGTGATCGACGCCTTGGTGGTGATGAGCGAGCTGGCGCCCAGCTGACACTGCAGCGCGAAGTCGCACGTGTACTTGTCGACGCACGCGCCACCGCCCTGGAAGAACAGCAGCAGCTTCGACTTGTCCTGGTTCGCCGCGGGGAACACCTGGAAGAAGTAGGTCGACTCCGACTCGAACGTCGTCACGCTGTCCGTGTAGTCGTCAAAGGCGCAGCGCGTGTCGCCTCCCGGGTAGATGAGTACGCTGCCGTCATCGTCAGAGGTGGTGAGGGAGTCGATGGTGCAGGCGTCGGAGTCCGTGAGCTCGCAAGTGCTGGATCCGGCTTGGGCGGCGAGCACAGGCAGTGCAAGAAGCGCAAGCGCGGCTTTAGTAGCTTGGGTGACAGAGACCATGGTTGGTTGAGTAGCTGGAGAGCTTGGCGTGAAGGTACCAGTTGAGACTGGTGGTCCTGTCGAAGGCGTGAGCTCTCGACGGAAGAATGGAAAGTGAATTTCTCCTGGGAGATAGCGACTTGAAACTCTCAAGTTGAGACTTTCCCTAGGCTGGTAAATTAAATCATGGTGAGCTGGTAGGAACAGGAACTCCTCTACCGACTGCAACTTCCCTCGTCTTCAGGATCCTTTGGTGACAACGCAGTAATGCAACGCGCGTCGAGATGATCAGAACGTGTCAAGCTTTCCTGAGATCGCGCACGTTTTCTAGTCGACCGTCGTCCATTTGACGGATTCAACAAGGGACCACCTGGGATATCGATGCTGGTGCTGGTGCTTGGTCGACCAACAAGTCTGACAGAGAACTGTCAGCGTTAGTGCTCGCGTTCAGCTCAAGACAAGACGTGTGCGTGGTCGTAGGAAGCAGACACCCCGATCAAATGTGACTCACCACGATGTGTACACACGCACGTCTTTGAGCAATTGACCACTTCAGCATGGCTCGCTCGATAGGATGCATGTATCATGCACGAAACTATGTCCACCCACAAGTAACAACGGCCTCTTCCTTTTTGGCGTTTTCAACATCGAGGTTATTAGAGACCGCACGAACACGCGTTTGGTGGCCAACAATGAATCGCTTAGGGGATCTATGAAAATTAAGTTGCTGCTAATAGCATTAAACAACTAAACTTACTGTTTCTGCAGTTTAGTTGTCCAACTCGTTCTTGGCTTGGTACGCGGGGTAATCGTTGTAGAATTTCCAGCCGAGAGAAGAGTCGTAGTAGACTTCGTGGCCAGCCATGGGCTCGACCGGCCAGTCGTTCTGGAATCGCTCCGCCAAGTCCGGGTTGGTGATGTACAGTCGCCCGAAGCCAACGAGATCAGCAGCTCCGCTACGGACGACTCCTTCAGCGGTGTCGCGCGTGTAGTTGTTGTTGGCGATCACGGTGCCCTTGAACGCCGTCTTTGCGTCAAATGCGGTGAAAGTGCGACTTTTGTTGGAGTAGCGTAGGTGAGCGCAGTCACCGTCCAGGACGGCAACATATCCCAAATTGTGCTTGCTCAGCTGCTCCATCGTGTACTTGTACATCTCGTAGTTGTCTTCGCTTCCCATGCCACCGAAGCCACCGTTCGGGGACAGACGGACGCCAATGCGGAACGAAGGGAACACCGTCTTGAGTGCCTCAACAAGCTCCAGAAGGAACTGCGCGCGGTTCTCAATCGACCCGCCGTACTTGTCCGTGCGCTGGTTGGTGACCGACTGCAGGAACTGGTCGATGAGGTATCCGTTCGCACCGTGAAGCTCGACACCGTCGAACCCCGCCTTCTTGGCGAGAACAGCCGACTTGCGGTAGTCCTCCACCACACCGGCGACCTCTTCCGTCTCCAACGCACGCGGAGTCTCATAGTCCGACGTTTCGTAGTTGGCGGTGCGAGTGTGGCCGCTCTCGAGACGCAGAGCCGACGCAGACACGATCTCGCCCTTCTTGTTGAAGCTCGAGTGGCTCTGGCGGCCCATGTGCCACATCTGCATGAAGATTTTTCCTCCTTTCTTGTGGACGCGCTCGGTCACACGCTTCCAGCCTTCCACGTGGGCATCCGTGTAACACGCGGCGGCATGGTACCATCCGTAGCCTTGCTCCGACACCCCCGTTCCTTCGGAGATGATGAGGCCTGCACCCGCACGCTGCTCGTAGTACAGTTCGTTGTTCTCAGATGGAACACGGTCTGCATTGGCGCGTCCACGGCTGAGAGGCCCGAACACGATGCGGTTCTTGAGCTCGAGGTTGTCCCCGAGCTTCAGAGGCGTGAAGAGCTTGTAGTCGGCAGTGGAGACCATTGTTCGAGGTTGAGGTGGTGCGATGTCGGTTGGTTGCTTGAAGGCAAAGTGGAGAATGGACGAACTCCACGACTCAACTTTTGTTAGCGAGAGCTGAAGTTCACGACATCGACTCGGTTTAATCGACACTCAATGCTGGGTTTCTCCGCTGCAATTGGCTGAAGGTGCTTTTACCCTGCATAGACAGGTCGCAGAGGTTTGTCAACACGTGTGTCGAGTAATCTCAGCTTTTCTATCGTATTGCTTCGTTTTAACGCTTTAAAAAGCGTTTGAAACAAACGGGAACAACGGAATCGTTTCCATTATATTTTTTACGGCTTCTGCAGTAGGCGACGCCATTAGCCAAGTGCAAACGTCCACCTCGACAGGTTGCTAAACAGAAATGGCCATGTACGTTTACCAGGGCAGTTCGGGGCCTTGGAAGTCGTAGAACTTGGCCGTGTCCTGGAGCGTGACGCCGGAGAGGACCTTCGTCATGCCCGCGATGGAGTCCTCGGGCTCCACGGCGCCATGGCCGTGGTTCAGGTCGGTCTTGACGAAGCCGGGCTGCAGCACGACGGCGGTGATGTTGTCTTTCTTAAGATCCATGGCCAGGTTAGCGTTGATCATGTTGAGCGCCGCCTTGGACGCGCGGTAGCTGTACATGTCGCCGTTCGGCAGTTTGAAGTTGTCGTAGTAGACCTTCTTGAGTGGCCCAAAGGCTCCGTCCAGGTTCACCTCGATGCTCCCAAGGATGCTCGTGACGGACGCGACGATGGCGAGGCCGGTGGCGTCGGCAGCCAGTTTCAGGTTGTCGTGCAGCGCGCGCGTGGTGAGGAACGGACCCACCGAGTTGATCTCGAAGTGGCGCATGAACGACTCCTTGGTGGCGGTGGCGTACGAAGCTTGCTCCAAGATGCCGGCGTTGTTGATGAGCAAGTCAATGGGGATGCCGCTCAGCTCCTTGGCCATCTGCGCAATGGAAGACTCGTCGCCCGTGTCCAGCTGCACGATCTTGAACGGCGAGAGCGCCTTGAGCTAAAACAACGAAGAAAAGAGGAGTTGAGTTAGTAAAGTAAAGCATTCTCCAGTGCAGAAGGTGAGTCCGTACATCGTGAGCCTTGTCGACATCGCGTGCCGTGCCAATGACCTTCCAGCCAGCCTTGGTGTAGTGCTTGGCGAAAGTGAGACCTAGGCTGCGGGTGGCGCCCGTGATGAGAACAGTCTTGTTAGCGGCGGACATCGCTAGGCGAAGTTGGTTGCTTGGAGTATGAGGCTTGCAGCTTGTTGCAGAATGAGCCCTTGCTCGGCAATGGATGTCGATCGATCGCGTAAACTGGCAGTGGAGTGATCCGAGGCGTTTACCCACCGGGTCAGCCAATCACAGACCCATAAGCATAAAGCTTCAACGCACGAGTCTAAAGTAACAACCTCCGCTAGGTAATATAAAAAGTAGTAAACCTTCATTAAGTACTAACTGGTGTGCACCACATATCCAATAGCTATTGGTCCAATTACCGAATCTTAATGGCGGAGAATGGCGGCGGGGGCTCGTCCCTCGAGTCGCTGGCGAACAGCGCGATCGCGGCCGGCTGCCTGCAGGCGGTCATGAGTATGGTTCACCCGGATATAGTCAAGTTCGTGACGTTCCAGAGGGAGCGCGTGGCCCGCAGCGACGCCGAGACGGAGCGCAACGGGGGCAGTTCTTCGCGTCACTTCAGACGTCGCGACCGCGTTCCCAAGCCCACAGAGGGCGCCGAGGGTAGCAACTTGAGCCCTGAACAACAGACGGACCTGTCCTTCCAACTGAAGTTCCTGCGGCAGCACTGGCACAGCCACCTGCGTTTCTACGGGCTGGACCGGGAGCTGCCGGCCGTCGTGCAGAGGGCGCTCGTGTACCGCAACAAAGTATCGCACCAGAGCCACTTGACGCTGGCCCAGTACGAGAACGCTATCGCCACTTTCGAGCGGCTGGCGGAGATCATCGAATGCAACGCGCTCATCCGACAACAAATTCGGGATCTAGTAGCCAAACTATTGTCATTCTCCTCTCTAGGACAAGCTGCAGGCTCAGAAGAACCGCTAGCACCAGCAGAAAATAACCCACAGGTGAAGCAGAAAAGGGAGAGCCAACCGGACCCGGTGTCCGTGACGCCGACGCCCCCTCCAGCGACGCTGGACCAGATCTTGCAGCATAATTACTTGTACGAGGAGGAAGACCCGTTGTGGGTGGATCTGAAGCTCATTGGCAATGACTATTTCAAGGAGGAGAACTATACCGAAGCCATCGAGGCGTACTCTCAAGGCCTGGATGTCGCGCCGAACCAGGCCGTGCTGCTTGGCAACCGAGCCATGTGCTATCTACGGCTCAAGGAGTTTGAGTGCGCGCGGGAAGACGCGGAGGACGCCATGGATGCCGATAATTACGAGAGTGTCAAGTACTACAGGCTGCTGTCGGAGGCGATGATGGGCATGCAGGACTATGATGAGGCGAAGGAGATCTGTACGGAAGGACTCGAGCTGGACCCGAAAGACGCTACTCTTCTCAGTAGACAACGCACCGCAGAGGCTATAATTGAGAAGGAAAAAAATGCTGCTGAGAAGGAGAAGAAGAGGCGTGAGCAAGAGGAACGCGCAAAGATCAAGGCGGCCAATGCAGCTGCTGCGGAGGCGGCAGCGAATCGAGCCCAGGACGAATCACAGCCTGGAAAAAGCAATTCCAAGTCGAACAAGAAGAAAAACAAGTCCAAGAAGAAGGCTCCAGAGATGGAGCTTGTGCGGATGATTAACTACCAAGACGTACCTGGGAAGTGGATAGAGACGCATACGCGCGGCTCTCGACGGCTGGAGATATATCAGCAGGGCATGGAGAGTTTGGTCGTAGCTGCGAAGGCACTTCTTCAGGTCACCGACAGTATTGGGACGCCTGGCAGATCAAAGCTCCCGTTGAACAGGCTGGTGGAAGAAGGCATGCTGAACCTCCGCAAGGCTGGCGAAGCAGGAGTTGCCGAGGCCTGGTTTCGTCTAGGAGTGCTTTACAGTAGCTCTGTGCGCAAGGGAATGCCGTTGACAGCCGACCCTCGTGAGATGATGGAGTGCTTTCACAAAGCAGCAGCGCTGCGTCCATTTATTAAACCGCCAGGAAACCGCGTATTCCCTCATCAAGGTGTGGCCGAAGCCGAGAACGAGCTGGGAGTATGTTATCGTGATGGAATTCCAGCGCCTTTCGTGCAGGCGGATCTGAAAAAGGCGTTCCAGTTTTTCCTGAGGTCAGCCGAGCACGACTACCCTGTCGGTCAGTATCATGTTGCAGTTGCATACTCCACTGGAAGTGGAACAACTGTCGACGCGTTTGCCGCACGGATGTGGACGTCACGCGCAGCACAACACGATCTACCTGAAGCCCAGCAATATCTTGCTCAGCTGTTTGAAAAGGGCTATGGCGGGAAACGGGATGAGCGACAGGCTCGGGAATGGACCTTGACAGCAAGCCAGAACCGCCTCACCGATCTGCTAGCGACTCATGATTTTGCTGATGCGGGTGTCACTGTATTTGGTGGTGGCGAAATCGCGGACAAATTCACAAACAATCCTACAGTCTCACAGCGTGGAAAAGAAGTTTTTCAAGCGTTTTACGACGCGTATTTGGACGATGATAGTGCTGGTAGCGGTGCTGAAGCTGGCGGTATTGACTTCGACGATGACGACATACAAATTACGAACGTTAGCTCGTACACACCCAGGGCTACATCTTCATCCGCCCAAATGGGCTGGTCAGGCATTTACAGGCCACCTTCTGCTGTCATTGATGCTGAGATCCAAAGCCGCGCTAAAGCTGGAGGAGCCATGGCTTCAAAGTATCTTGCCTCTGAGAAACTCCTTGGTAGAGTGGGCGACCTTTTCGTTGCTGGAGACATCAAAGCCGCCTTACGAGATCTGAAGAAGGCGGATTTGATCTGGGAACGGCCGAAAGGAGTCTTCACGACAGCAACAAGCTGTACCGACCTGCTGCCAAAGGTGCTTAAAGAGGCTGGAGTGAGCCTTCAGCTGAATGCTAGGGATAGTGATGCAGCATACGTCGTTGGCAGGTGGGAAATGATGAGTGACCAAGACATTATTTCGCATTGGAAGCGCTGCGTGAAGATGCATCCGGATGAGGCCGCTTTCCATTTTTACCTTGGTGCTGCGTATTTGACGGTTGAACTGTACAACGATGCGATGGACTCGATGGAAACAGCTCTGGCAATTGAAAAGAAGCCCGATTGGCTCTACTGGTTTGCTTCGCCCATGCTTGGCTTGGGTATGATGGATTCTGCTGTGTCGGTTTTGAAAGAATACGTGGACACGTATCCCCCCGACGAGCGATTTATGCCGGATGCGTACTATTCGCTTGGCGCGTTGTACTTGAAACAGTTCAACCACGCCATGGCCACTGTTTACCACGAGCTTGGGCAGATGGCCGAGTCTGTTACTGTCCGTTTTCCCGCTTTTCACCCGCGAGTTCTTATCGATATCCCCAAGGAAACACTTCGTTCTGGAATGAAGAAGAGCGGGTACATGGAGTCTTCTGTGATCGCTAGCGTCTTGGCGGAGAACATGGTCGAGTGTGGGTTTTGCAAGTGCATGATTAAGCCTACGCAGTTGCTCAGTCACAAGCTATCCAAGTGCCCACGCCGTACTGTTGTGTGCCAGGATTGTAACGAGGGCATGGTTTTTGATGCTCTTCAAGCTCATCGACAGGCTAAACATCCTAGCGCAGCTAAAAGCAAGCGGAAAGAAAGAGGGAAAAAGCGCGCCCAGCCAGCAGCGGCAAAGGCCAGCGACACAAAGTTTGCGATAAAACAAGCTGGTAAACAGGTCGTGACCATGCCAAAGTTTCATTTCGCTGGTGCCATTCTCGAGATAACGAAACGCAAAAGCAGCTCCAAGCACACGGTGTTCACACTGAAGACGGCTGTTGGACAGCGCTGGACACTTCGAGTAAATCACAGCTCGGAGCCAGGTATTTCGGAAGCAATTGATGGCGCGGCTGTGGACAATTCGATGCTGGTGTTTTGGCGTCGTTCTCCGTCGCTGGAAATGATTGACCGGCGTGCGCTCACTGTGCCCATGGATGGCGAGAAGTACGGGCAGGATGTTACAATCTATGTTCTCAAGTGTTCTATCCAGGCACTGGCCTTTGAGCTATGTCAGCTGCGTCAGAACAAGTACGTGGAGAACGGGTTACTTTGCTCTGCGTGCAACATCCCGCCTTTTCCCGGCGAGGGTTTTTCGGCTTGCAGTGCTTGCAAAGCGGTCAAGTACTGCTCGCGTGACTGCCAGCGAAGTCACTGGAAGCGTATTCACCGACACATGTGCCCGAATGCAGTGTTACTCAGTAACTGCACTACAATGAGTGAAGACGTCACCCCAGACGAGAGAGCTGCCCCCAGCACGAGCAAGATTACTAGAAAGCAGCAGCAGCCTCCAGCTAAGCAGGTGTCCGTCACCAGTAGGCACGAGGAGACTGTCTACATCGAGAACACGCTGGAAATCTTGGAGGGCATCTTGAGCACAGTGGAAGCCAATGGGAACAGCACGAGTTCTGATGTCGCCGAGTACTACATGCTGCCTCCACGTGATCCTTCCTGCCCGGGCAATATCTCTGGCAGCTTTCGTATCTTCCTCCGAGGTGCGCGCACAAAGGAGCTCGTGGCAGAGTTCTGCATCGGCTACTTGCTCTCGGCACCTACGTTGCTGCAGCAGCAAGAGCTACACTACTTCTTCCAGATCCCACCGCACAACCCCCTCAAACTGAAGTGCGATGCGACGGAGGTGTTTCTGGACAAGTGCAAGGCGCACAAGGACGATGCATCCGGTCGCGGCTTCCGACTCGCGATGGAGCTGCCGCTTGCTTCCTACTCCCTCCCGGCGATCGCCGAGCTGCTCAACTACCTCCTTTCGAACACGAACCGGTACCTGTCGTGAACGTGTCGTGTGAGCTACCTGGTAATGCGAAACACGACACAACCGGTGCGTTTGACTCGAGTTGTTATTCCCTCTGCTAACCTACTTTGGCTTGTTAGAGATAGCTGTTCGCGAGCAGGTTTTGAGCTTCACGCACCTCCTCTTGAAGCGACAGGTTCCCGCTGGGCATGAATGCAGCTTCTCGTGTCATTTTCACGGCGGCGTCCCGGTCTTGCAGTAGTGTCATGAGCGAAGACGAGAGGTCCACGCGTGACTCCATCTGGAAGATCCGGCCGTCGGCGCTCACGTGTGAGAAGATGGTGAAGCTGAAGCTGTAGGTTTTGCCCACGAGGTGCTGCACGAGCTGTTCGTCTGTTAAAATGTGCGGGAAAATGTTCTCGATCGTCAGGCGCGAGATGCGCAGCGTGGTGACGCCCGAGCTCTTGACGACGTAGACGGCTTCGTCTCGGTCGTGCGCTGCCAGGGAAGGGTACGTCTTTGCAGCACCCTCCATGGGGAAGAGCTCCAGGCGATCCGCGCGAAAGTCCACGTGCGTGTGCAGTCGCGACATCAAGTCCCATTGCTGCATGAACGTCGTACGGCCGGTGAATTCCGGTGTGATGATGTCTTCGGCCAGGACCGACCGCACGAAGTCCTGGATCGTCCGCCGACACTCGAAGTCCACGGTGACGCACCCTCGTCTTAGCAGCTTGTGGTACGTCGACACGAGCTTCAATGCGCCGGCCTCTGCATTGTGGCGAGCGACCATACGCGATGCCCGCTCCAGCTTCAGTCTGCGTTCCCATTCCTCGGCTCTTCGGCGTCTCTCGTCTTGGTGGACGCGAACGGATCGCCGTCGTAGAGCCGCGCGCTGAGCTTTCCTGGCGTTGGCACAATTCCTCGAGCGCACCACCCGAGGGTCGAACCTGTTTCGAGGCCTGGTGATAGCTCCATGCGGGACCTCGTCATCTTCGTCGCTGCTGCTGAGCCAGTCGTCCGTCTGGCGTAGTTGCGCTCTCCGCTGGGCAGCTCTCCCGGCACACACGAGCATGGCTCGAAGATACCAGCAGACTGTTCGCAAAATGTAAACTGAGACTGCTATGGGGCGCTAGTTTTGGCGCCAGCAGCGGTTGCTCGCTAGTGACCAGTACATGTACAGGACCCTGAGTAATTTCCATAGCCACGTCAACTGGCGCTCAAGCGGCGAAGCAGTGTACTGTGCCCGGAACCGCTGAGCTTTCAACGCTTTTCAGGCTTTGAAGCTGCATGCAACTTCTTACTATCGCGCTAGTCACGCGTTGCCGTCTCGAATCTGTTCAGCTCTGCATAACGCCTCGCGATGCCGCAGCAACTCGCACTTGGCACGTTGCCAGGCCCGTAAAACTTAGGTTCAGCGCCTCGTGGACCCAATACTATTGACTCCAAAACTATTCCAATCGAAGGCTGCTCTGTACTCATCGATCTCGATTACTACAATAATACTACCGGTACTCGACGCTGATTTGTAATCCAGATAAGCCCCCACACAGCACCATGCAACCCAAGACGGTTCTCATCACAGGCAGCACACGCGGCATCGGCCTCGAATTCGCCAAACACTTCACCAATGCAGGATGGAAAGTCATCGGCGTCGCGCGCAACACCAACCAAGCGGACAAGGTGAGTCCTGTTGGTATATGTACCAGACCTCTCGCTGATTGACTTGTGCTCTGCTTTTTCTAGTTGAAAGCGCTGTCGCCGTTCAAGTTGGTGTCGTTCGACTGCACCGACGAGGCGTCGATTGCTCGTGCGGCGGAGGAGCTGGAGGACGTCCCCATTGACCTGCTCATCAACAATGCAGGCATATACAAGGACGGCGGCCTGGAGACCACGAGCAAGGAAATTCTCATGCACCAGTTCGAGGTGAACACGGTGGGTCCGTTCCTGGTGACGCGCACGCTGCTGCCGAACCTCCAGTCGGCGGCGCAGAAGAACGGAAAGGACGGAGCGTTGGTGGTGACTGTGTCGTCGCAGATGGGCAGCATCACTGGTAACACGTTCGGAGGCAACTACAGCTACGGCGCGTCCAAAGCCGCTGTGAACATGGTGAATGCCAGTTTGGCCATTGACCTCAAGGAGGACAACATTGTGGCGATCGTGGTGCACCCGGGATACGTAGTGACGGACCTCACGGGTGGATTGGGCGACGTCCACACGGACGAGAGCGTGCGCGGCATGGCGAGCGTCATCGAGAAGGTGACGCTGGCTGACACTGGCAAGTTTTTCCACTTCCAAGGCCACGAGATACCCTGGTAAGCGATGGCTGCGATGCAGAACGGAGCACAGGAGAAAAAAATGAATAAAGTGAGATATCCTGGCGACGCAAATGAATTACTGTTCAATGAGGTCTTTGAAGCAAAGTCGTTCTT
Source organism: Phytophthora lateralis (assembly GCA_000500205.2). Taxonomy (NCBI): domain Eukaryota; phylum Oomycota; class Peronosporomycetes; order Peronosporales; family Peronosporaceae; genus Phytophthora; species Phytophthora lateralis. The sequence continues at coordinate 23,484 of AWVV02008931.1, read as the reverse complement.
GAAATGCTGGATCGGGCGGATGAAGACAAACGCAAGACTTTGAAGTGATGGCCCAATGGGCGCCACAAATCTGCCACGCAGCAGCTACGAACTGAAGTGGACTGCTTCATTGAAAAGTCAAAGCTGAGGGATACGGGTAAGCTCTTTCACTTCGAACGCCACGAGATCCCTTGGTGACTGAGCTTCGCACGCTAGAGGACCGATGATTTGATCCACTATTGCAGCCTTACGATTCTTCGAAGCAGTCTTCGAAGCAGTCTTCAGTGTCTCGAAGTGAAATGGACCGACCATGACTAATAAACTCAGTTCTTTTTTGTTCTACACGTATTCACTTCCAGCCATTGAGGCATTTTTAGGGTTTTAAATAAATGTTGTGCTGCGGACTGTGTGTACGTCGCAAATAGTTACCCTCTTTATTCATCACAGGCTGCTACATGTAGCCATTCTTGAGATTTCACAGCTCACCAACCATGTCGAACAAGACGGTTCTGACCCTCCACAGGAAGCAATCGCGGCCTCGGACTTGCGTTTGCCAAATATTACGCGAACGCGGGCTGGAGCGTCATTGCGACCAGTGCAGCAACAACCAACATGTGCGAATTCCTATTCAAATAGGTACCATCCGAAAGCGCTGTAGCTCTGACACTGGTTCTTCGTTTTCCGGTTGGTTTTGCTGCTCAGCTGCGCCCTTGCACCGTCCAAGACGCTGATTGTTGACGTTCAAGACGAGACGACGGTGCTTCGGGCCTCCGATCGACCTGCTGATTAACAACGCAGGCGTCTTTACAGCTGGTAACAGCATGTCATCGGCATCCAAGGAGAACATGATGAAGAAGTTCAAAAATCCACGCTGTGGGTCCTCTTCTGGTCACGTGTGCACTGCTGCCGGACCTGAAGACGACCTACGCCAGCATTGAAAGCGGCGGTGGGCCCTTTGGCTACTGCACCTCGAAGACCGATGCACATGGTATGGTGAATGACTACAACATCGCAGCGATCATTCTGGACCCGGGCATGGTGGACACGAACATGCCACGAAGCGGACGCAGCGAATGTTGGAATGTCATCGAGAAGGCAGCAATGCACGACTCCTGGGCTACAGCGGGACTGTGCTTCCCTGGTAAAACATAACATTCAACGTGATCTGTATATGACGAAAAGTACATTTTCACAGCTTTAGTACTTCTACTGAGTGTCATTCCTGACGTAGTACGGTTCCTCCTGGAACTCGGCCGAACAGTAGGGGAAAGTCGCGCCCTCCTCGTCCGGGTTGAAGAGGTTCTTGCCAGCGTAGATCATGACGTAAATGCCGGCAACGGTGCAAATGGAAGCGATGGCGGCGCACATGAACTTCTCCCAGACCGGGATCTTCGTCCAGAAGACCTTGATGTAGAACATGAGGGGCAGGATGAGGCTGGACATGGTGATGGCCGTGGCGCCAGTGAAGTCGACGAGGTCGAGGAAGTGGTCACGCAGCAGGATGGAGAGGATGACGAGCACCACAATCAACGAGATACGCAGCATGATGTAGCGGATGACGTTAGCGCCGCCCTTGTACTCGGACAAATCGTCCTCGCTGTTGGCGGCGGAGCATTGCCGGTTGTTCTCAAGGTCAGGAACGGACACAGCAGGCGACGAGGCCACGAGGTATGACATCTTTTCCTCAATTTCCATTCCACGCTCCTCGCTGTCGGTGGCAAGGGGGGCAACCTGGTGCATGCCCAACACCAGACGCTCCACCATGTAGAAGGCCGGGTGCAGGAACGTCGAGAAGGCGATCGACAGGTGCAGCTGCATGAACAGGAACGCCATGACCACGGACCCGCGGTCAGCGAGGAAGCCCAAAGTCGTCGTCGTGTACGGGTCCGAGGTGTTGACCACGGAGAAGAGCAAGTTGCCAGACATTTGGCAGCCTCCCACAGCGTATCCGGCAATGGCCACAGCCAAGAAGAAGACGGACGCAGCGCCCAAGCTGACCATGATGACGCGGGGCATGCGCTCAGGCTGCGAATGCTGACGCTGCAGGTCAGGGATCACAGTAGCGGCGGCGTACGCGAGCGAGAGGTTACCGAAGGTCGTGATGACCTGGTGCATCGTCACGTCGGCGGTGGGCGGCGACGGGTGTCCGCGCTCCTGGTAGATGAGGATGGAGATACCGATAATGTCGGCGACGATCGTGCCGAGGCAGCCGCCGATAGCCATGCCCGTGCTCTCCTTCATGGTCGGGATCAGCGCCACCGGGACGACCATGAGCGCCATGAAGACGATCCACATGGACTGGCTGAAGCTGTCCGGGAACAGTACGTCGAGCAGGGTGCCGCCCAGCACGAGGAAGGCGCAGGGCAGCAGCAAGCACACGCCCATCTGGGAAATGACCACCAAGATGCCGCCCCACTTGCCGGCGACCCAGTGACCGAGGTCACCGTACGTCTTGACGTTGGCTGGGGCCACGAGAAGCACCTTCGAAAGCACCACCGACGCGTAAATGTTGGCGAACGCCATGAAGAGCAGCGCGATGGTGGCGAACAACCAGCCGGCACGAGCATAGTTGGACGGCATGCCCAGCGACCCGATGCCGCAGACACAGCAGAAGATGTTGAAGGCAGCCTTGGCGTCTTCGAACGTGAAGAGAGCAGAGCGGGACGAAGCTGGAGGCGCCATGGTTCTTGTCGCCTACTAAGTACTAGACAGCAAAATGGAGAATGAACTCAGCGATCTTCGTGCCGGTGCCTTGGCTCATGCATTCCACCGGAACAGAAAGACACGCTGTGCCCATCGCCACTTCCGCGAGTGCCACGATGCATCCGTTGGCTGGGAGGATCGAATTGCGCTGTCTGCGCCCGTAGTGCCAGCCTCCGGTAATAGTATTCCTGCAGCAAATGTCCCCACGGGACAGCATAGCTGCCACAGCAGGGCCAACGAAGCACCGGCAAATCCACCTTTTAATCGCCCCGTACGAGATCTGGTTCTGATACTGCAGCTACATGTACAACTACGACGTCGAAGTTAAACCGCAGCTTGAAGACGACGTCACTACGTGGAAACCTTGTCACAACAATACATGTCGTTTCGACTCAGCTAGATGCTTCTTCATGGCTGTTTGGGGCTGATTTACCACTGATTGCCGTGAAGTTTTACGTCTGCCCCACTCACGGGCTTCTCAAATACCAATAAGTACATGTATTAAGTTGTGCACGATCGTGGACTTTCTAGTTCGGTCACGCATAAACAGCCAGATTGGATGAGGAACTACACTGGAACTGTATACAGTAGCGCAGGTGCTTGCAGCGCTCAATGCGGTCGCCGCGAGAGTCCTTGGCAAGTGGCAGACTTGATGACTCAATGCGCCCGTATCACCCTTCGAGATGGTTCGGAGGTGCAGCGGGATGCTCAAAGCTGAAACAGTTAGTCGAAACTGAACGATGGGTCGTCGAGATGAAGGCTCGAATTCATCCGTCAAAGTCAAAGCGTGCGTTGGGTCATTCATTCGCAGCATGGCAGCACCCCATCATGGCGGAGAGAAACCGTGTTAAAACAGTGCAGAGCCGTCACGTTTACCCATAACTCAGCCAATGTTTGGACGCGCCGAGCACTTTGTCCACACGAAAATTCGTCCCAAAAATCTGGGGACAAACCTGTCCCCACAGGCGTATCTTTGCGCTCCTCCGGCTCGATGACCGACCGACTCGCAGAGCTCCGCCCTGTTCTAGCAGTGAAAATGACAAGGACGTGCACAATACTTTTCGAGCGTCGAAACGCTTGTGGTCGACGACTTCATCGAGGTTCCTGGTGCTAGCGTGGTTAGTTTCGGGCAAGACAATGTCCGTCGTTTACCTGGAAATGCGTGGTCGCTGCTCACGCAACAATCAAGCTGCAAATCGACAGCGGGAACAGATTTAGAGCCGGCGGATTGATACACAGCGCATCACCAATTTCCGCCTGTGCGCATCACCTTCAGACCAAGCAAACTTGCTGCTCGTGTGCCTGTTGTTTGCGCGCAACGATAATCAGCAACTGTTGGTGTCTGGAGCCCGACCCCACGCTCTTCTCCTACGATTGTCTGGCAGAAGGGAATCAAAGCGTACTCGACCGAACATTCCCGTAGCTGAACTGCAATTTTGTGTCTGCCATTTGAGGAAACGATTCGTCAGTTCTACGCAATGCTGTACAGTAGACAGCATGGTCCGAGGAGATTTGCATAATACAGTGTATTACATGTAATACTGCCCCTTTCTGTTGTCGTTGCAGTGAGGGACTTCAATCAGATCTCGACCAGGGCTTGAACTTGTTCGTTTTCAATTTCCACTTGGACTGAGTAGCTACCTCAAGTTGAAGAAGGCGCCGTTTACCCGTACATGTGCGTTCGTGGTCTCGAGTTCCAAGCCGGAAAACGCTGTTCGCCTTGGTTCTTCGTCGGAACTGTATCCGGTGTTATTGCTGTTATTTACATGTAGTATTTGAAGAAATTTCTTGGCTCCCCGTTCCAAGTTAGCTGTCTTTATTTCGCATCCATTTGAACTGAAATGTGAAGTCCGATCCTAGTTGTAAGGAAAACAACAGTAACACAGTCAGATTTTGCATTGGATTCTCTTGTGCTGAAGAAAAACGCACCGAAATGCTCCAGCGTGAAAGTTAAGATGAACGCAAGCCATACAAACATCCGCGCTTGCACTTGCATTGCGTGGGTTTCCAGCACAAACGCCAGTTGGCGAACGATTGAAAAGCCAAATTGACGCTCAATCACGATGTACAGCGCCACTAGTGACAATACCTCGAGCAATACGTACACGACCAAATTACCAACGACAGAGTTCAGTTTCTCCATCGTCAGGCCACGCGTCTGGGGGTAATATTCGTGAGCGCCGCCCCCCAAGTGGTAGAGCGCTTGGAGGTAGAGTCCGTAGACCATCGGGATCACACACTCCACGTACTCGATGAGCACGATGTATTCGCAGTGAAACATCATCTGCGCGACCTCGCATACTAGCTTCACTTGTTCTTCGACAGTGGCGACTGCTGCTTCTGCATTAACCATTGGGCGAGTCGGCGAGACTTTAATGATCGACATCTTTGTCTGGGACTCGAACATGCTGGCCGCCTTCAATGGAGCTATTCGGAATGATCGGAAGGAATGTTGTACTTTGGTAAAAGCAGTCTGTTGTTGTCGGATTTTCCTTTTGGAGCTTGGCTTTGTCGGATTTTCAGCATTCTTGAACGCTATAACTTTGGCAAGTGCTCGCTGGCTATCTGTTGACAGCCGCACGTTTAGTGGCGAGCACAGTCGGACGTTGGAAGCCGCAAATGCATCGCACGAGACAACTTTTGGGTTTTGGCAAAATTGTTTTACGGTAGCTACCAATTCAGGTCTCCAATTCGGAAGTCCCAGCTCGTCGTTCGTAGAGCGAGCCAAGAGGAGTCGTTGCACCGTTCGGGTGCTACGACAGATGCTACGCAGCGACAATGTTAATGTAAGTGCGTCGAAGCTAATAATCACGACAAGTGCAAGAGGCGACTTGGCGGTTTGCATACAAGCGGCAACAAATAGTGAATGCGCCAGGTCCACTGAGAACACGACAATTCCAGAAACATACTCTTCCAGGTAGGCCGACGCGGATGCCACTAGATTCTTGAATGCCAGCTTAATAAAAGGTAGCAAAATCATAAACAAAATCTGTCCGTGCGTTGGCAGTGATACAAACACAGCACTAAGTCCTGTGTAGAGAACTGCGATATTCCCCTGCGAAACGATGACCAGGAGACTTTGGAGCTGATGTTCGAGATTCGATGCGTGTGCAATGGCTTCCCGACCGACAGCCACGATCAAGAAAAGTGTCATACAGCCCACGAACGGCGGTATGGTCAGCACAAAGCAAAACGGAATCGGAAACACCCACAGGCTTCCCATTGCTAACGTGATGCATACGTGACAAATTGAAGTGACCACAGTGACCGTGACTAATTTCCACGACGAGATAGAAACTCCTATCATCATGCCCTTCATCTGGACAGTCAGGCCGATAGTAACAGTAAAGCTGATGACTCCAAAGCGCAGCCAAGCTCCATAATTATTTGCCCATCCAGAGTTTGGGTTTTGAAGTGGAATGAGTTCAAGAATGACAACCAAAAGTAGAGCTGGGAGTGGGGTCAGCAGACATACCGCAATCATACGCGTTCGTGATACGGTTCGACTGTAGTCATCTAGAGCGTACAACCTCTCCACCGAGTACATACTGCGATGGCCGATTTGCAAGCGCTGCCACATGCGCGTTACCCGCTTGAAACCCCCTCGAACATTCGTCATGCCAGCAATTGGAGGTGAAGTACCGAGGTGGTAGCTTCCAAGTCGATTGTGAGAGCTACGATAATAATAAAGCTGGCTGTCAAAACGTGAAGGATGGGTATTCTCGTCGTTTGCTGGAGTAGTCCAAATTGCCAGACTCCTATTTAAGAGTGCTATATGGTATCAACGATATAATTCCATTAGTACAGTCACAGGAACCCATTTTCAGTCGCGTTATGGTAGTCGGCAAAACTTTCATTTTGTTCCTCTCTTCCGTGATCTCCTCTCAATAGTCGAGTTAACAATCAATATCAGCGTGAACTTTCGACAAAAATTGTTACTGCTCGATGAGCTGGTCGAGCGCCCGGGCGTTTGAGGTCGTCGGCAAAAATAAGAAGACTGAGCAATTCTTGGTGGCTCGGGAAATATGGTAGGATTGAACGATTATATACTACACTACTGTATCATGATATTATCGGCGGCGTTCTGCAAATTTTGTCGTGAGGTCACTTCTCGCTATGGGTAACCCCAAATTAATTAATTTGTATGGCCGGCACCGACTAGCGAGATTGTGTGCTGGATACGACAAAATGCGCTTGATATTGTTGATTGTTGATTCTAATACTTGTTGCTGACATGGATCTCTCGCTGGAGGAAGCTCTCGCTTTGAGCGGATTGCTGTCAGATCACACCCATTCGTTACGGAGGAGGTGGAGGCGGCCATCGACCATGGTGGTGCGGTACGGGAGGTGGCGTGAAGCTGAGGAGCTCTTGGCGTCGTCTTCGTCGTCGCTGTCATTGAACGGCAGCACGTCAACTAGTAGCAGTCGCTCGTGGCTGCCGCTGGAGGTCTCAGCAAATCCAAACTCGCTGGGGTTCGTCTCGAGAGCAGCGACGCGGGGGGTGTACGTAGAAAACTCGGAGCGATGAAGCTCCTTGCGGCATTCTTCCTCTACGTCCGTGACAGAAGACAGAGAGCTCGTGATACTGACACTGGAAGCCGCGGAATTGTAGGAACTGCGACGCGAACGCTTGAGACTGCGACTCGTTTGGTGGTCGGTTGGATGAATGCACTCTGCATCCGACGGCTTGTACGCATCTTCTGAGCGTGAAGAAACCTTGGCACGGCCTCTCCACGACGCTAACTCACGTCGAGCAAGCGTGCAGCAGCCTTGCAGTGTCCTCACAACAGTTGTAGCAGCTTGACCTTTCCACAGCGTGAACTGGTGTCGACGATGAGCGACTGCGTGCTGACCTCCTTCAAATCGTAACATTACACGCCCTTTTCCTAGAATCCTTGGTTGGTTAGCTCTGACTTCATCTGCGTAGCTCTCTGTGAAGCTGTTGTCCACCGCGGGAGTCTCGTTGATTCCACTTGCTGCCGACGAAAGGGTTGCTTCAGGCACTTCCTCGCTGCTCGTTTGACTAACAGCACGCTTGGTGCGTCGCTTCGATCGTATAAGGCGGACAACTAATACGTGAAGCGCTTGCCGCATAATGCACGGGGGACACCACGCGGTCTACTGTGTTCTTGCAGCTTGTCGACTTTGAATATGGGGTGTGAAGGTATCAGAGAGCCCGAAGAAAAGACACAAAAATAAGACTCGAGACTTTCGCGAGACACTGCAAGTTGACTGGGCCTCTGTGCAGACGGGAGCAAGAAGAGGTAAGAGGATGTCATGAAAGGCAACAAACGTGACAGCAGTACAATATCCTGAGCCTCGTGCACGGTCACGTACCAAGCAAAATTGAAAAATCACCAGTGCGTGATTGCCTTCCAGTCTAGTTGTTCATCAGCGTTGCTAGGCGCCTGGCACGTACTTCGAGCACTGTAGGAAGGCGCAGTGATTCTTCGTCCTGATACTCTTTGTTGCCTTGAGAGACGTGGTGCGGCAGCATTTGCTTACGAGCAGTACCACTCATCGTTTCTCCAGTACTGCCACTACTCGCATTACTTGCCACTTCTTGGTCAAGTTCGTGACGCACGCCTCTTGTTCGAAGACCTTCCTTGCTTCGACGCAGTCCTTCATCAAACTCTTCGGGTGAAATGGTAAGGCGAGAGCCATTCACCTCCTCAAGGAAGGCCACACTGGAGACCAGGTGTGTGAAGAAATAGCCCGGCTCCGACACCAGCTTGGTAGGATTTCGGTACTCCAAGATAAATGCAACGTTCCGCTTGAGCTCGCACGGGTTCGCACGAAGCACCACATAGATCAATGCCGGCAAAAAATCATCCGCTGATGGGAACCTGCCACCATTTTGCGCCTTTAAAAAGGTAGTCAGATCTTGACATACGCGCAATACCCCGTCCATCTTCCGTCGAGGACTTGGACACAGAGTTATCGCTTCGAGCTGCCTCGCCAATCGATGCCAGGTTTGCTCCTGCTCTTCTGTCTTTGGGATGGGCAAGTCCAAATGCTTAAATGTTACGAATCCCAGCAAGCTGATGCGCTCATGAAAGGCCTCATCCTGGCTAGCCACTTCACGTGACGGGGTCAGCGTTTTGGCGTACAGTTTCTCCATCAGGAACGCTTCTAGAACTTCGTGCAGCATGTCCACTCCGTACTGATCTCGCACGTGCAAGAACTTCTCTTGCTGTACCTCCGCTTCATCACCTTGTAGCACCCTCCTGAGCTTCTGACTGTGCTTGATCTGCTCCACCAGCTTCTTGATAAAATCTTGAACGCGTCCTCCTGGTCGGTCTCTCGTGGCGATCGCCCTCAACATCTGCGGCAGATCCCACACCTCCGCACGCTTCACAAAGGACTGGATGCGGTACACCAGTTCGGCTGCCTGTGCATTCTTCAGCAGCATTATGAGCTCTCTAAATGCCACCAGAAAGGCCATCTCTCGATCGTGGCCCACGAGTCTCTTGGACCTCGGACTGTGCGTGCGCTGCCATTGATCCAGCAGCGTCTCCTGCTTCCTGAGCTCTTGCAGCAGCGTACAGTACCGTATCGTCGAGCTCAGGGCGTCTTCAGTCTCTTCCTCCGTCAGCTGGATGTCATTGGCCAGAATTTTGAGCTTGAGCTCGTCCAGACTCGTGAAAAAGCTGCACAACTCGTCGTTGACGCCCCCCAGAGCTTCGCGGCAATGTTTAGGGATAACTGAAGCTGCCAGCGTCCCGGGAAACCCATTGGTTGCGTCTGGAAGCGGTCGGACGCTGCGCTCGTCCACTCCGTCCACCCAGGACACGCGATTGGTGCGTGCAGCCAGCAACAACTCGCTTCGTCGCTGCTCTGAGAGAGCGTACGAAGGTGAAGCAGGTACGGTTGGAACCACCGCATTGTGTGTGTTTTGGGACGACCGGTGCGACGCCTCGGCATTGCTTGTAGCGGGAGATGTGGCAGATTTGCCGCCACCACCGCGGCCCCAGAACATCATTTTGGCTGCTTGTGACGGATACACAAATGATCGAGTTTGAGAGGGGATCGTCTGATTCTGAGTATGCTGTAGGAAAGGTGGTAGCTATGCTACAAACATTTCAATACGATGACGTATGACACACCATTTTAACAGATACCGCGTTCGGAGAGAAGCAAAATGGCGTTTTTCGGCAAACTTCTCATCGCAGTGGGCGCGTTGCTGCTTGTGCATGCCGGATACTACTCTGTGCAATGTAAAATCCGGTCCTTTCTCTCTCTAAGGCAGTTGTTCTCGTGTTAATTAACGCTGAGTTTGTGTTGTGATGCGCCTCTGAAGACGAGTCCTATGTGAAGCTCACGGAGACGGCAGACGCGCAGATGCCGCCCTTCGAGGTTCGTTTTCATCCAATCCGAGAGAGGGCTTTTCTTATTTGGAGATGATGATTGGCTGAAAAATGGATTTTTGAATCTGTAGGTGGTTGTGGAGCTCGTGGTGTCCTTCCTCATCTCGCTCGTGGGCGTGTTGCTCACGTCTGGGGAGCTGCTGCCCATCCGGTCCAACGACGCGATGCACTCGAGGTGCGGGAACCAAATTCTGCTGAAAAACGCGGTCGGGAGACTAAATTTTTTGTCATTTTGGTAGGTCGCTGGCCACGGTCATCTCGAGCCCGGACTTCCACGTGTTCAATCACCGCGGGAAGGCGCTGCACAAGCGCGTCATTTCATAGAGAGACGGCTCTCTTGAGATGAGAATACTAGCTGCAACTGTGGCTCACGGATACTTTTGTTTCAGTAACGAGTCCCACGATGGTTTTTAATTGCTGTGACTTTTGCTGCAGTTTTTGTGTTTGTCCTGTTGGGTTTCTATTATCAATAAGCTTATTACGAAGGTTGTACGGCTCTATTCGACGACGGACTCCAGCTAGCCTGCGAGATCTCGACCCTCAGTTGGACATGAGGTCGAGGTCATTGCCGATGGCCTCCATGGTGTCCAGGTAAAAAGTGTCGAGCTCGTGGTCGATGTCGGTGAATTTGTACTCGTCCATCAAGGTTTCAAACTCGGGCGGGTGTTTCTGGTCGCGAGGGGTCATACGCCGCCGCGCCACAGACGCACCAGAGCGAGAGGAAGAGCCGAGCGGGGATGGGGACGGCATGGGCCATGACGAAGAGAACGTCGCGTTCTTGCCACCGAAACACTCGTCCACCGCAGCAGCCGCGGCGGAACGAGGCGTTGTGCCGCTTGTGAAGAAGGAGCCGTCGGAGAAGGGCGATTTTCGAGCACTGACAAGTGGAGTCGCAGCGAGCTGGTAGAGCTCATCGCCATGGCCGCCGTTGCTTCCATCCAAGTTAGTCTGTTCAAGGAAGTGGCTCAAGCCTTCCTGTTCGATACTGCTGGTGCGAATGAGCCGAGGGTGGTCGAGTTTCCCATCCTGCTCGTCGTTTGATTGCCTACTGCTGTTGCTAGTGGTGGAGCTGGCGTTCGACTGCTGCGAGGCGGACATGAGCGGTATTTCAGCTAGCCGAGGAGTGGGTAAGTCGAGGAACGTGTCAGCGTAACCTCCTGCACCGCTGAAGTCGAGTTCCTGCCCCCACGCGTGCCTGGTACTCGTGCAAGAAGCATCGACACGGAAATTGGAGGGCGTTCCGACACCAAGAAACCCTGACGAGCCGGGGGCCACACTGTAGTCAAGGTCGAAATCGTCGAAGGTCGCAGAGCCGCAGTTTAGCTTGCGGCGCGGAGTGCGGGGCTTTGGCTGATCTACGTCAAGTGCCAGGCAGCGAGTGGGTCGCTTCTTCGATCTCGCCTTGGTGGCCCTTTTCGGCCTGCTCTTTGCCTTCTTTGTGGTGCTGGTCACTGGCACAGGCGAAGGTAGCGGGAACTCTCCGTCGAGAGAAGAAGAGATGAGTCGAGAGAATGAAGGTGACTCCAGTTCGAAGCACCCGAGACCGCTGAAGAGCATGGACGACTGTCCCAGTGCGAATGCTTCTGCGTCACTCATAGCGATCCGACTGTCCACAATCATCCCGGAAGGCATCGTGGCGAATTGGCTGTGTCGGTGTGCATTGAGCTGGTGGGAATTGAGGCTATTTTCAAGGGCATCAGCGTTGTGCTGCTGTGCGTCACTTCGGCCGTTGCCGTTCTTGGAACCTGCTCGCGACGCTGCACTGCGACTCCGACTGCTTCTTTTCGCTGAGCTGCTTCTGCTGTTGCTGTTCGACCTGCTGCTGGAGGTAGTCGCGCTAGTCGTGGCGCCAGCTGCAGAAGGATTGCCGTTACCTATCGGAGCGCCCATTCCTGCGGCTGCGGCCATCCGCTTCTTCTGCAGGTTGGCGACCCACTGATCTCGAACGGCGTTTCCTGTTGATGGCATTCCTGCTTCGCTCTCCATCATCTGACTCTGCAATTCACCGCGAACATTGTGAGCTACTGATCTGCATGAACATTCACCTGACGGCCAAGAAGAGCAAGCGGACAAACGCACCCGGTGAGCGACGGATATGGGGGACAACAGAATCGGAGCCGGGGACATTGCTCCGTGAACACTGGCAGTGCTCTTCCTGGCACTTGACGCGGTCGCGACCATGTTATTTAGCTTCCGTTTCGTTGCGCCTGTTGTGATGCCTCTTTCGGTGTCGCCTACTGTACAGAGGCAGACCGCGCGGCAGATAGACGATGAGTTCGGATGTGAAGGTGGAGCCGGACTAATTGCGCGAGGACTTGCTCGCCTGGCCTTGCTTGAGGATTCCGATGGGAAGTTTCGAGTGTGCCGTCCCAACCGAGCGGGCCTTGGCCATGAGCGCAGGCCGCGTTTCAAGCAGGTGAACGAAACTTGAAACGACTCAATGGGAAAATGGCCTCGCGGGAAGGCAACGATGAAGACCAGCAGTGAAGGCAACTCAAGTGGCCGATCCGTTACTCCCGTTTCGCTGCTTCAGTTCGTTACGTCGAGTTTATGGGATCTCTCCAGTCTCAAGCCGTTGGGGAGCATGAAGCTTACCGGTGCTATTCAGGACAGCAACATTGAGGAAGTTTTCCGAGCATTCTGTCCTCCTTCTCGGTCCCCCTACCACTCTGTCGACGTGGCTTCTCATGGTACCCAGACACGCCACTAACGAAGTTATCGCTTACGGAGGCCTTTACAGCGGCCTGATAGCTGCAAACGGCACTATCCTGCCGGGCATTAGGTCAAAGGATAAGATCGCATGCGCCGTTGACGGGTGACGTTGCACAGGCTCAGACTCGTGCCGGAAGCATTACTTCAAGTACACAGACCCATGGTCCGCCCTCCAGACCAGTTACCGTTTCCCCCAGTGCAGCTGCAGGCCCCAAAACCGTTCACTGGCAAGCAAACGCCAAGGTCCTTTAGCAGGAGAAATACAACGGCGAAGGCGCTCTGTAAGGCCGGCTGCAGCACTTGACGACAACCCCCACTCCACCGACCACGAGATGGCTACACAAACTTCAACATGCCGGCCCTTTCAAATCTTGGGGTCAGCAGCGCTCCCCCCTCCAAGTCGATATTCTCACCTCCCATATCACCCTTTGTCCGAATAGTAAATATTACAGGTTATTTCATTGATACATAACAGAGAAAATCACTCCATTACTGTATCCATATACTATGATGGAGGGTTTTCGGTGGTGCACATGTTTCTGATAACGGAGCTCCCCCCACTGTATCATGCCTGGCCTGTCCCCCGAGCAGCTCGCTGCCTTCGAACGCGATGGCTTCTTGGTCATCCCGCAGGCTCTTCCCGCCTCTACATGCGACGAGTTGCGCGCCAAAGCGGGCGAGTACGTGGTGCAGTGCGACATCACCCAGCACCGCTCCATCTTCACGACCAACGATCAGACGCGCCGCATGAACGACGAGTACTTCTTGGAGTCCGGAGACAAGATCCGCTACTTCTTCGAGGAACACGCGTTTGAACAAGACCACAAGACGCTTAAGGTGCCGCTGGACGTGGCCGTGAACAAGATCGGCCATAATCTGCACAATCTGGACCCGGTCTTTGAGAAAGTGAGCTACGCCGGACAAGTGCAGGACATTCTCAAGTCGCTCAAGTACGTGCGACCTATGGCGGTGCAGTCCATGTACATCTTCAAGCAGCCGAGCATTGGCGGCGAGGTGAAACCTCATCAGGACGGTAGCTACCTGTACACGGAGCCGCAGTCCGTCGTGGGTTTCTGGTGGGCTCTGGAGGATTGTACGCTCGAGAACGGCTGTCTGCACGGCGTCCCCGGCTCACACTTGACAGTGCCAGTGCGCCAGAGACTGCGACGCACGACAAAGGACCAACAGGAGTCGAATGGCGGTTTGCTGCTGGAGAATGTGCCGGAGAAGGTCGAGCCCTTTGATGTGAGCAAAAGTCAGCCGTTGATCACCAAGAAGGGAGACCTGGTACTGCTTCATAGCTCTTTTGTGCACTTTAGCGAGGCCAATCGGTCGCCCAACTCGCGCCACGCGTACTCGATTCATGTCGTGGAGAGCCACGAGGTGGCCTACCCGGCGGATAATTGGCTTCAGACGACGGGTAATGTGCCATTCAAACCCATGTACGAGAGTTGAAGTGGTTTATTTTGTCGTCGGACTTGCGAATGCAAATAAGGAGCGGCTAGGCCTCTCGACAACCCACATCTCCGACATGAACAAGTTAAATAACCAACAAAAACGTTGTATTGAGTTGCCACCGGAGCTTCTATAGCTTGCACCTCTAGCCTTCCAGCAGAAAATCTGCGGCGTTGTTCACAATATTAGCCACTTCATCGACGTGCGTTTGTATAGTGGTCGAGTTGTCTTTGAAGGCCACGCAGTCTGAAATGCCTGGGAAGGCGGCCCCAGCGTAGCCCTCGTAGAATCCCGGTCCGAAGATCACGTGTCTGTACCATGGTCGGTGCGGCAAACCTGCCTCGGAGATCAAATGGCGCTCCAGCAGAACTAACTTCTCGTTCCACGAGCGGAGAGCTTCCTTGTCGATAACATCGGCATCATTTGACGCAAAAGCTGCAAGCTTAGAGTGAAATACGCCAGCGCTGGCACGGAATTGACCGATTGCCTCGTGAAGCGCAGCAAAATCAACGCCAGTGACTTTCGCTTCCAGCCGCGCAAGATCTTCAGCCATGACGGTAGCGTAAGTCGTGTAGTCAAATGGCAGGACCGGGTTATCGGCCAGTCGAAGGCCCAGCAGACCCCACCAGCGAGCGGTGGAGGCGTGAGTTGAGTAGTTAGGGTCACCGTACAACTCCGCGTACATGAGGCTGTCCATGGAGCTATGGTAGACGCCATATTGCGCGTGGTTCGAGATGGCAAACCCCATATCGACAGAGATGATCCCTAGATGTTGGTAGAAAGCAGAATAGTCCGAGCCTGAACCCAGTAGCTTAATGAGGTGGTCAGGTCCCAGAGTTCCATCGTCAGCACCGTCGAGTTGCACTCGTTTGGCCTCTGTTTGTGCAACCCACTGGTCGTAGAGCGTAGACTCCGTCTCATTGCCGTAGAATCGGTTTGCTGGGAGCTCCTTCGCGGTGTTGAACAAGAAGGCAGCAATCGATGGGCTCGACGCCGCATAGACCAAAGGCCCAATGGTCGAGTCAACGTTCAGGTAAGCGACCGCCTGCTTCGTCAGCGTTTCGGTGTTATCCTCAGCGTATTCGGTGCTTCCGAGGAGACCAGGCTCTTCGCCATCCCACGAACCAAGCACCAGCGTACGCCGCGGTCTCCAGCCTTGTTTCAGCAGGTCGCCCAAGCCTCGTGCGATTTCCATTAAGACTGAGGATCCACTGCTGGGATCAATAGCCCCACAAACCCACGCGTCTCGATGGTTACCCAGAATCACTTGCCGATCCGGTTCGTCCGAGCCTTCAATGGTGCCGACGACGTCCCAGATCGGACGGATCTTGTTGTCCATTTCGATGTCGAGATTCACGCTGGTAGCTTCATCGTCGCCGATACGATAGCCATGGGGGAAGGAGATCCCTCCTTGCCACACTGTGGGCGCTTTCTTACCACCAAGCGATGCTAGAATATGCTTGGCCTGACCATACGAGAGCGGAAGCGCTGGGATGTGCGGAATCGTCTTAGCGTCTGCGTAGTCGAGGTACGGTGCGCCAGGAACGGATGCGAAGCCTGGTGTCAACGGGTCTCCCGCAGCGAGCGATAGGAAGATGGTCGCTCCGCGTTGGAACGAGTCTTCCGGTCGCCACGGACCGTCAGGATACACCGGTCCTTGAACAAAGCCGTCTTCGTTCGGATCCGAGTAAATAAGCACCCCAGCCATGCCGTGGGCTTCTGCCGACATGACCTTGAGTCCTCGGTAGTTCTCGCCGTACCGAGCAAGGGCGATCTTGCCTCGTAGTGTCACGTTGTTGGCAACGAGCCACTCGAAGTCTTCGGGTTTGCCGAAGTTGACGTACACGACAGAGGCCGTGACGTTACCCGTTGCGGCGTACGCGAGGAATGGCGGCAGTGCGTCGTCGTCACTAGTGCAGGAATCTCCTGCTATTGAAGGCTCCGTTAGGTTAAGCTCCCTCGCAGCTTCCGTGGGTCCTACGATAGCAAGATGACGGCGTACAGGAGTCGACAGCAGTGTGTAGTACGTCTTGATCTCGGTCCTGAACCCGAACGACTGGAACTGTTCGGCCGTGTACACTGCCGTCTCGTAGTCTTGCTGGCTGCCGGCAACGTGGGGAACACTTGAAAACTTGTGCTGGAACGCACGCAGGTTGTCCACGTTGACTCCATCCACGAAAGCCTTCTCAACACCCTGCAGTCCCAATGCAGCGGTATCACCAACCGCAGCGTCTGTACCAAGTTGCAGTGCGTTTGACACGTCCACGGTTTGAAGGTCGTTGAAAACTCCGGAGTACCCCGCGACTGCGAAGAAGAGCAGTGCAGCGACACCAGTCGCCCGTCTCAATGCACCCGAGCCCGACCGAGGCGTATGAACAGCAACTGCAGAGCTGAAGGTGCCGTAGATATCGCTCCGGCGAGGTGCTGGGTCGTCAACCATTTTCGGAGACTGTCGGTCGACTCGAAGGTCCTGCAGGTGGTTGTCGTGGTCGAATCCGTCCCAATAGCTGAATGGGAGAAGGACGGCGAACACTATCGAGCAGCAGCTAGAGGATGCGAGGGACCGTGATCGGCACATCATTTTCGGGGCTACACTCAACACTCTTGACGCACTCGACCCCACAACACAACTTCGGTCCAGTCTCGGCTAATTGTGACACGCACGTGCCGTAAGATTAGCTGCCTGCTTGGAAACGGCGACGAGAACGACGTCATGCAGTGCAAGGTGTGAGCTTTTGATTGACATTAGAGAGTTGCTACTATTAGTATTATAGCAAGTCGACAGCAAGAAATTGGCGTCTGAGATGGCAGGGAAGCATAGCCCTCGTAGAACCCCGGGCAGAAGATCGCATGTCTGTACCATAGGCGGTGAGGCAGACCCTCTTTCGTGCTCAAGTGACGCTCCAGCAGCAGCAGCAGCTTCTCGTTCCAAGCGTGGAGGGCATCGGCATTGGCGGAAAGAATTTCGTTAGATATGAAAGCGTTGAGTTGAGTGTGGAAAACAGTGGCGCTGGTAGTTAAGAGGTCGATGGCTTGGTGGAGCTTGCTAAAGTCCACTGGCAGTGCGGCAACCTGTTGCTCGAGACCTGCCAGGTCTTCCGCCATGACGAAGCCGTAGGTCGTGAAGTCGAACGGGAGTACTTGCAGACGACTGTGCGGTAGCCACGTGCGTGGCATAGTGCGGGTCGGCATGCTGCCCATGGAGCTGTGGTAGACGCCGTAGGTGGCGTACGACAGCGTGAAGCCCAAATTGGCAGAAATGATACCCAGGTGCTGGTAGAAGGCGGTGAAGTCTGAACCGGATCCCATGAAGGCTCAGGCCCGAGCGTTCGTTCCATCGTTAGCGCCGTGGAGAAAGTCACGACGCGCAGCCGCCTGCTTCATACAGCGTTTTCTCCGTTTCGTCACCATGGAATCTGTTGGCAGGGACGGCCTTTGCCGTCTCGTAAAGGAACTGAGCAATGGCGGGGCTAGCACTAGCACTGACCAAGGGACCAATCATAGCGTCCACGTTGAGATACGCCACGGCCTGCCTTTTGAAGAGCTCAGCGTTGTCCTCAGCGTACTCGGTGCTTCCTAGAAGTCCATATTCCTCGCCGCCCCATGAACCAAGAATCAACGGATGTCGAGGTTTCCAGCCTTGTCTGGGTAGCTCACCATACCCACGTGCAATTTCCAGAACCCGCTGTTCGGATCGATGGCGCCACACACCCAGGCGTCGCAATGATTGCCCACTTGTCAGGCACTTCCGAGCCTTTTACGATCGTGCCAATGACGTCCCAGATCAGATCCACCTCGTTGTCGATTTCGATGTCCAGATTCACCACTGTCGCTTCATCATCACCGATACGGTATCCGCTGGGCAGCGAGAGACCTCCTTATCAGGAATTGGGAGCCCAAATGTACTTCGCTTGGCCGTAAGAAAGCGGAAGTGCCGGAAAGTGAGTTCACGTCTTCGTACGGTAAGGGGTAAGACCCCTCCGTCGACGGGCAACCAGGTGTCATAGGGTCATCTCCAGCCAGCGAAAGGTACTGCAGAGACCCACGCTGGAAAGAGTCCTCAGGACGCCACGGACCATCAGGGTACACAGGTCCCCTGAACGAAGCCATCTTCCTTCGGGTCCGAGTAGATCAGCACACCGGCCATGCAGTGCTGCTCCGCCGCCATGACATTCAAGCCGCGGAAGTTGCCGACGTACCGCAATAGCGCGATTTTTCCTTCCAGAGTGACGTTGTTGGCCACAAGCCACTCGAAGTCTGCCTGCTTGCCAAAGTTCACGAACACAATCGAAGACGTCACGTTTCCCGTAGCCGCGTACGCCGCAAACGGCGGCAGCGCGCTGTCATCGCTCGTGCAGGCATCACCCGGCACCGACGCTTCGGCCAAGTTCAGCTCACGCACAGTGACGACGAACTGGCGTGGACAGCAGTGTGTAGTACTCCTTGATCTCAGCCTTGATGCCGAACGACTCGAACACTTTGGCCGTGAAGAGCGCCGTCTTGTAATCCTGCTCGGTTCCGCAGCTGTGCGGGACGTGTGCAAGTACTCGCGCATGTTGCCGGCGTCCACTTTATCCACGAACGGCTGGTGCAGGTCGACAGCTTCACTGGAACTTCATCGTTTTCAACGGTCGAAGCTTCTTGCGCGAGTGCGACTGCAGCAATTGAACCGGAGGTAAAACTCGACTTGGCAGCGCACTCCACGGCCAACGCTACGAGTCCCACAACCCCAACAGCTCCTAGCAACGCTCCAAACTTGGAGTTTGAGTTGGATCCGTTGGCGGTCGAAGAGCTTTGAGATTGAAAGCGTCCTATGAAAGCTCCGTACATTTCGTCGTCGGACTTGGCGAGCACAGGCTCTCCAGTCTTCTAAATCGATCCATGGTGGAAGTGTGCACTCAGCTACGCTGATTGGTGATGAGTGTAACGGACGCAGTCGGTGATTGGATAAAAGAGCGTTGCGCGTAACGGTCCACTTCAACATACAGTACAGTGACTCGGCAGCGATCACTGCTGACAAAGGCCAGGGTAAATCACAGCAGCGTGTATTCAAGCGCCAATGCAAGTTTGATTGGCAAGCAGTAGCCTGCGGACACACTCATCCGAGTGCAAAATTGAGTGCTCATCGATCTCCACAGCTTGGTGACTGGAGGCAGGGATGGTGCCCTATTTCGACAGCAAGAAGGCTGCAGCGCCGTTGAGCACAGCCACCACATCGTCGACATGCGCTTGAATGTCTTCAGCGCTGTCGTGGAACGCAATACCGTCAGCAAGACCGGGGAACGCCGTGCCGCCGTAGCCGTCGTAAAAGCCAGGACCGAACACAACGTGCTTGTACCAGTTGCGGTGTGGAAGACCGGATTCCAGCGTCAGATGGCGCTCCAAGTACATGAGCTTGTCGTTCCAGTAGCTCAGGACGTCACTTGAGGCATCTGAGCTCAGAGCTGCTAGTTTCTTGTGGAACGCCTTGGTGTTAGCGTCAAAGATGCCGATGGCACGACGCAGCTCTGCAAAGTCGACCGAGTCCATACCGCGGTAGCGTTCATCGGCAACCTTCAGTGCAGCTTCGAATGAATACACAGCCTCGCTCATAACGAGTGCGTACGTCGAAAACTCAAACGGGAGCACAGCGTTGTCTGCCAGACGCAGCGCCAGGAGTCCCCACCAGCGTCCGGTAGTCACATGCGTGATGTAGTCAGGGTCCGCGAATAGTTCCGAGTACATGATGCTATCCATCGTGCTGTGATAGGTGCCATAAGCCCCAGGCAGATTGAAGCCAATGTTCGCCGACACAACGCCCAAATGGTGACAGAAGCCCCCAAAGTCGCTCGCTGTTCCTAGCACCGTCAGAAGGTGATCCGGGCCAATCGTGCCAGCGCTGGCATTACCGAGACGATAACCCTCCGTCTGAGCGAGCCACTGCTGATAGAGCGTCTTTTGATCCACCGCAAAGCCGCTAAAGTCATTGGCTGGGATGGCGTTCGCGGTCTGGAAAATGAGCTTGGCAATAGACGGCGAGCCACCAGCTCCTGCGAGTGGACCAAGCGTAGTGTCGACGTTAAGGTACGCGATGGCCTCCTTTCTCAACTTGTCCGCGTATTCCTCCACAAACTCGGTGCTTCCCAGCAACCCTTGCTCTTCGGCGTCCCATGACGCAAGGACGATCGTTCGCTTGGGCTTCCACCCTGACTTTAGCATTTCTCCGAACACACGCCCCAATTCCACGAGAACGGAGGTTCCGCTGTTGGGATCGATAGCGCCACACACCCACGCGTCACGGTGGTTTCCTAGGATCACTTGTCGCTCTGGTTCCTCCGAGCCTTCAATCGTGGCGATCACGTCCCAAATGGGTCCGACCGAGTTGTCCATTTCCAAGTCCAAATTCACCACGGTTGAGCTGTCATCGCCAATGTGATAGCCGCCATTAGGAAAGGATAGGCCACCCTGCCAGCTAGCAGGTGCCTGCTTTCCTCGCAGCGCTTTTAGAATGTGCTTGGCTTGTCCGTACGAGAGCGGCAATGACGGCAAGTGAGGGATTGTCTTGACATCCTCGTACTTGAGGTACTTTGCACCGAGCACGGACGCCCAGCCGGGGGTTAGTGGGTCGCCACACTCGTTGTAGATGGATCCACGCTGGAACGAGTTCTCTGGACGCCATGGGCCATCGGGATACACAGGACCCCTCCCAAACCCATCATCAAGAGGATCAGAGTAAATGAGTACACCAGCCATACCGTGTTCCAGCGCCGAGAGCACCTTCAGCCCACGGTAGTTGGCTCCATATCGCACCAACGCAATCTTCCCTTGCAGGTCCACTCCCTGGTCCACAAGCCACTGGAAATCCTGCTCCATGCCGTAGTTCGCGTACACCACCGACGCCGTGACGTTTCCCGACGGCGAGTACGCCAAGAACGGCGGCTCTGCAGTGTCGTCACGCGTACACGCGTCTCCAGCCACTGACGCTTCGGTCAGATTGAGCTCCTGCGCAGCGCCCGCAGGCTCCAGAATCGCCACCCGACGGCGAACCGGCGTGGACAGCAGCGTGTGGTACTCCTTGATCTCCGTCTTGATCCCGAACGACTCCAACTTGTCCACAGTATACAGCGCCGTCTCGTAGTCCGCCTCGGACCCCGCGATATGCGGCGCGCTCGAGTACGCATGCAAGTACTCGCGGATGTGCGCAGCGTCCACGCCGTCCACAAGCAGCTGCTCGACGTCGTTCAGCGCCGTGTCCAGCGCCACATTCTGCAGCAACGGACTGTCACCTTCTCCCTTGAATTCTGCAATGGAATCAGCACTTTGCAGCGTCTGGAAGCCACTGGAGGAGGCGTATCCAGCGACCAGCAGGACGCCAGCCAATCCAGCAACTCGAAGTGTGCGAGACCAAGTGCGGCGAATTGAGTCGGAATTGACAGCGCGGCCGTCGAAGGTGCCGTAAATCTCGCTGGATTGCTCCGAATCGCTCTCCATGGTTGATGTGTCGATGCAGGACGCGCGCAAATTCGTGAATGAGACGTGGTATCTTCTGATACCGTCCGCACACTCATCCGATGTGCAATACGACAGGTGATTGGCGGAAATCGAATCGGCTAGTTGAAGTGGATCAGCCAATCAGACTCTTGTTGCAGCATTTACCAGCGCTGGCAATAGTGGGTAAAAACGTTTATTCCAACAAACGGGTCAATTGACAGTTTATATGATCGGAGGTGTATAAACACAGGTCGATGACCGTTTATTTCAGCGGCACAGTGTACCCAAACGCCACCAAATGTTGCATCCATTCAGCCGTCATCATTTGACTGGTTACTGAAACCAAGTCAACTTTTTACGCGTAATTACGAGTCCGACTTCGTAGAAATTGTTTAAGCACACTATCTAAACTGTACAAACAGTTCAAAATGTTTAAACGTTTATAATCGCACTGTCATTGTGTCCCTCGACCGATAGGGCTGCGACGTCTTGGCCGAGCTGTTGGCTACCCAGTGATCCGGGATGCAAGGCTGTTGACACTTCAGTCGCGCTGTTCTTCAGTTCGCGTCCTGGCAAAGTACTCAAAACCGACCATACTTAGCAGTTGGGGCTGCCTTTTGTGGCCTCGCTTCTAAGTTTCCTAGCCGCCATTTAATGTGTGTTCTCCGCGACCGCGTTCATATAACTGAATCACGAAAGTGCATAAGCCCTGATCGAAGTGCTTCATTAGCCAGCCCCACATTCTTCCAGGAATTGTTCGTTTAGACTGCCAACGAACCAGTCGAATAGTTTCAGCCCCCGCCACAAATACCTCCATCTACATGTATTACCCGTAGATTTTGTGCGATTTAACATGTAAGGGCATGTCCTGCTGATAGCCACCTCAACTCCAACGCCTTCTTCACAGAATCCTCCGAGTTGTATGCAAGAATTCGCTGCCCGACTCGCGATTCATTGCGAAATCTGGGTCAGAAAAACTCGTCGTTGCCTTCCTCCAGCCTTCACCGCTTTGTCGACTCGCAGTGATCTTCATTTAGTTACAGTTAGTGGTGATTGGGTGGGTCGAACATAGAGGATGTGTGGCAAAACGAATGAGATATCTGGTTCATTTTAGCGAGTGTCTACAAGTTGGCCGGCAGGGTGATACGCGAAACGTTTGCAAGGCACAAAACTGCTGATGGCACTCACCTGTATAGGCTGTCTTGGCTGTCGTCAGTTTTGGTTACCTGGTAATCCGATTTGATTCGGATTTCACGAGTACTATGCAGAGCAAAGTATTCCACCTCGTTTGATTTTGAATCCACTCGTGTCTGTTCTTCACTTCATCAAGATTAGCTCGTTATGAGCACACAAATCATATCTGGCCGATATGAGCGCTGAATCATGTGTCTAGTTTTGAAAACTGGTTTCGAAATTCGACAGCGTTAATGCTTCTAAGGACAATGCAACCACTTCAACAACGCTAACATTCACGTACAGAATGAGCTCTTTCACGTTTGGAACTGCTATGTGCTCGCACGTTGCCCGGTAAACAGTTTTCGTTATGAAATGATACTTGTTGAGATTAGCAGATTCTCTGAAGGTATAAGCTCCATTTCCACTAGAAAATATTTTAGTTTAGTATACGTGCCGTTCACTTTATCAGCCTATTTTCGCTTAAGATAATGTACGTGAAGTAGATGCAGCAATCGTTCAAGGACTTGCCAGAGCACCCGTGCCATCAAACGCGAGACTTCAGTTTGGAACTGTCCTCGCCGCACTCAGCACGTTTCCACTTCGCAAAATCATCTGCCCATGC
>KV724024.1:943-25809 GCA_000500205.2 Phytophthora lateralis | reverse complement strand
ACTACGTGCTAAAGGCGCTGAAGCTGAATGGGCTAACAGGAAGCGACCTCACTAAGAACGCTAACTACAAGTACTTCCAGAAATTTGCGAAGAAGGCCGAGTCCTATCGACTGAGCAAGTGGATCAGAAATGAGTACACCACGTACCAAGCCTGGAAGGAGTTGGGCATGCAAAACGTTCGCACTGTCGATCAGCTCCATCAGATCAGGAACACCAAACAGTTCAAAATCTACAAGCGCTACGTGAATAAGTATGACGACTACGTTTACAGGTCAATGGTGGCTGGTTACAACCCTCCCAAGGGGATGGCCGCTAGGGGTGCCCCGAAAGCGGAGATGACAGCACGAGTGGAAATTATGGCCGAATCCAAGAGGTCCGAATCGTATGCGAAGTTGGCACTGGGGATGACTGTGCCTGGTAAGCCGAAGGTCACACTGACAGGAGAAGCACTCAAGAAGCATGATGACTACGGGTATTTTCAGCTGTTTTTGGATGAGGCCGCAAAAGTGGCTAAGACGACGAACAACGTAGCCAAATAACCTCGGTAAAACTCGTCAAAATCCTCAGGAGAATTTCACACGGAATAGCCTGCAAACGTTTGGTCACCTTCGTACATCGACGTCTATCGGCCGCTGGAATCTGGAATGATGAAGGATCTCAAGTTGCTCCGATTTGTTCCTCGACGCGCGCTGGCTTTCTAGTACGCTAAGTCTTAGCTAAAGACGTGGCGTATACTACGGTCCACACGAAGGGCTCGCACCAGCATTACGGAGGACGAGGTGCTATGGGGATTCTACCTCGTGGACGGGTTCAGGAGTGGGCGAGGTTCAGCCAATGATCGGTTGCAACCTCCATTGAAGCTATTATAGTAATTCAGCTACTGTTCTGATTTCAATATAGGCAGCCCCCCGTTGTTTTTCAGCAAGTGCACATCTAACAACTTGTGCTCGTTTTGTGTTCTTCGACTGGCATTTAGTGTTTTTGACAGTCATTAATCCTGTCACACAGTGAGTTATATACTACAGAGAACTTTGGCCAACTTAATATCATCCGTGGACGCACTTCCCATTAAGTATAACAGGGTATTAATTAAGACCCATAGTTAAGCCTGACTACCGAGTCGGTGGATCGATAAGTGATTATGTATACCAGGATATTAGATAACAGAGGTATGAAGTTGGCCAGGGTTCTCTGTACTACCTTCGCTCGGGAAAAAAAACGCGGATATGTAACCGTACACAACATTGTTCCATCAAATATCCTGCCGAAATCGATCGTATGAATTTTCCCGCCTGAATTTGGCCCGATAGCAGATCCAGCGCAAGCGCTCACTTCGCAAATCGCCAGCCACAGAACACTTCCTCCCTCGGGTGAGGAAGCCCCTGCCCAGCACGTGCAGAGCAAGCGGCACATCGTAAAGGTGATGTTTTTGTGCGCCGTGGCACCTCCGCGCGGGGATTGGGACGGAAAAGTGGGTACCGTATCTGGCCCGTGGTGGAGGAGTACGTGACGCAGCGTAAGAGTGTTAATCACGACGCTGGAGTGACCGAACTACGGCCCGTGACGGTGACACGTGAAATCTATCGGTGCATGCTCATTGAGGACGTCATTCCGGCCATCAAGTTAAAGTGGGAGTGGGTCAAGGACGAAGAATATGGCGTGCCGATCCGGCTGCAGCAAGACAATGCAAAGCCCCATGTCCTCCCGCATGATCCGGAAGTGATGGCGGCAGGGTGCTCACATGGATGGAGGATCTCTATCAAGGCACAACCACGCAGAGTCCCGACCTCAACGCTCTCGATTGCGGGTTTTTTAAACGCAATCCAATCACTCCAGTCGCTCACTGTGCCGCGCAACACTGACGACTTGATCAAGGAAGTCGAGCAAGCCTTCCAGAGCACGACCTACACGACACTGAACAAGACCTTTCTCTCTATTCAGCTTATCATGGTGAACATCATGAAGCATGACGGCGGCAACTCGTTTCCATTGGGCCACTTCCACAAGGACAAGCTCCTCAGAGGTGGCGAGCTCCCTGTGATGATCCCGTTTGATGCTGCTCTCTACTGGAGTGCTCTCTCCAAGGTCACGCCCCAAGTCACCTCACTCCCCCCGCCGGAATTGGATATTTTTCTCTGCTAACCTGGCGGAACACGTACACCATTAGCTGTTTCCTTGTTGAGATCATGTAGCGCCCAAATTCAAATCACAGGTAAAAATCGAGAGAACCTCTACATATTTTGTAACCCGTTGAAAACTGAGGCGGAGCTCTCGTGATTTTTATTTTGAAATCCGCGAGCTGAGGTAGTATAAAAATCCAGGAAGTTAGCAAAAAAATGGAGCATGTAGCCAAATTCCGATCCTTTGGGCAGGTATTGCAAAAAACCCTGGGACTGTCCCTTTTTCCCTGGGAAGTTCGCAGTTTCGTAAGACCTCCCAGATTTCGCAAGATTACCAGTATACCGGTATCATGAAGTGGACCACACACAAACACACTAACGCGAGCATAAGAACTGGTAATTTGACGTGGACCACACAGTAAGCAACCAACCTCGAAGGTAAGAACCGGTTGCCGGTACCGGCGTGGACCACACACGGAGCAACCAACCTCGAAGTTAAGCAGTTGCTGCCAGCTACTTGCAGGATGCCGACTGACTTGTCATTTGTATTGGTTTCATAGGCACCATATCTGTATTGACTTTTGTATTGCTTTCATATGTAGCTCATATAGTCTCACGTATTGCCCTACGCGCGACGCTGAGAACAGAGTCAGTGAAAGCTCACGCCGCGCGATGATGGCGACGGAGGGCGATTCGGGGGAATGCTACCGAAAGCGACAACTCCCGCGTGCAGGGTCCAGAGGTCAAGAATGCAGGTACGCCAGATGCATTGTCACTAAAAATGAAGGTATCGGCCAGGTCGCATCTGAGTTGTGGGAGCAGAACTCACAGCAAGTGCGCTGTAGGCACAACTATTTTAATGCAAAAAAAGAGGTATCGGCCAGGTTGCACCTGAAGTGCGCTTGCGGGACGACGCGATCACTGCCATTTACGAATTTGCTGGGCGAGAGAGAAGTGGTGCCTCAGCAACCTGGAAGCAAGGATGGAATGACCGTCGGGAAACGCAAGCGACTCCAATGCTCGGGCGTCGACCAATGTGCAGGAAGGGGGGACCTGACCGGTGGCGAGATGGCTAAGCGTCGAAAGGGAAGCTGCCTGGACGAGGACGACCTTCTAACGCATCTTGATGATGCCTACGCGATGGAGAATCTTTCGGGAGGCGATGGAGAAGGATGACACGAAACGATGGATTTTCAGGGCTGTGAATTTGGAAGTGATGTGGTTTGTGGTGGTGTCGCAGGAGGCTGTGAACGTGATGAACACGTGGTATCGGCTCAGGACAGCGACAACGACACGGGTTGTGAGCGCGGTCGAGGTAATATAGGGCGATGGGAGGACGTTCCCGGTATTACGGCTGCTGTATTGCGTTCGTTACAAGGCAGGAACAGCGGTCGCAGCACTTGGGTTGAAGTACCTGTGAGCATGGCTACTATCGAAGCGCATGACTGCGCCGAAGACAACCTACTGCAGCATTTGGATACAGCCTTTGAAAAGGAGAACGGCGTATCAGTGGGCAGCAAGGCATTCGATGATTTTGGTGATGCTGGTCACGATGGCATTGGTGGTGCTGTAATTAACGGCGAGCACGCTCCATATAGTCGTGCTATTGGCGGTGGCACGAGCGGTATGCACGAGCGGTATTGACACGCACGCTGTTCGTGAATGTTATGTTGGTGGTGGAGGTCTCATTGGGAAAAGTGCTGCTGTAGATACTGTGGGTGATGAAGTTCTCGATGGGAAATTTAGTGCTACAGAAAGCGATGAACACGCTGTACGCGCCGGTTTTATCGATAATGGTTTTCGTACGGTTGAGAAGAGCGCAGTACGTTTCGGTGGTAGTGGATGACCACGTTGAAGGAGTTGTCGTTCATGAAGAGGAGGACGGAAGGCTTGATAAAGAGTGAGGTGAAGCGACTCGCCAGTTAGAAGGATTGAGCAATCTGGAGAGAGACTGACGGCATGAGATCACGTTTCGGCGGTGTCCAGATGTGTCCAGATATGTCCAGTTACGTTCAGAAGACATCAGTCTCCCACCCGAAGTGGATACATGCGATCTGACGAGTATGGCGTAATCACCCATGCCTACCTGATTAGATCTATATTGAGCAATCATTTCGGTACGCAATCTGGACGAGATTGATATGGGACCAACATTCCGATACACGATCTACACCTGATTGACGCGGTATCATCATTTCGACACGGGGCGATCACATATATTGTGGATACAGCGGAGCGATCTTTTCGGTACGGGTACCACGATCTTGGTACAGACAATCCAGTTCGAGCTACGGCGTGCAATCAGGAGATGCGCAATCGGGATAGGGAGAAAGCGAGATAGGGCGAGCTCTTTAGGGCCTTTACCTTTTGGTTTATATAGATTCTAATTTGACTTTCAAGACACAAGTGACGTCCATACTTTCCGGGGAAGGAACTACATTGACCTACCCGACGAAGGACTCACCGAGTCAACAAAGGACACGACGCAGACATGGATAGCTTGGCCAGGGTGCGATCACATACTCTCATCTCAACTCACGATCCCGCCAAGAGGAGGCGGCAAGCAACGGAAAGGGCTACAGCAGCACACCCCAAGGACCCCCTCCCCCACGGGATTGACTTGTCCCAAGACCCGACCGCAGACCACCGACGACCGCGTGAAGAATACCCGTGTGACCGTCACCCACCCATTCCCCGGAAGGAGCAGTCCAGCTCAACATTCCGCCTTGGTCACCACCGCAAGCCTTCCGGTGAACACCGGAAGGGCGTAATCCGCCCCGCCGTCGGGTACACAAGGTGACTACAAGGTTCGGATCATGCATGATCAACGGAGTACCCCCTCCGATAGACGGCAGTCCGGGCCTACCGCTGGCAAGCTTGGGTCGCATCATCGATTTTTGTGATCCCGCGCCGCCACAACAGTGTGCTTTAGATGGCGGTGGTGCTCACTCAGGTGGCCTGAAAGAAGGTGGTATTCGTAATGAAGTCTCTGCAGTACTTGGCTAATCGAGTGAGTTGGACGTCCGCGCTATTGCTGGTATCGCTATGTGCGTCGTTAAGTGGAACCATCTACTAGGACAGGCGCCGGTTAGGCGGACTGATAACACTGGAGACAATACAGAAATGAATGGCATCAATGTACTTCTGTACTCATCTCGAACTTTCAAACGTCGTGATCGGAATCGACTGTATCAGCGAACGTATCGCCAGCGAGTCGCCGATGCCAAAACCCACGATGTAGCTGCGGCAGCAAAAAAGCTGACACCGCTAAGTGAAGAGGACCGTGTGAATGCGTTGAGGAGGCTCCAGCAAGCCCTAGGACCCGACTGCCTTGGTGAGTGTGTATGCGTTTCCTGTGATCGATTGGTACGGCGGGAAGAATCCATTAGAAAATAGACTAGTGATTGGAGATACATGGCCAAGATACGTAGTAGTTTTGGTGCGGCGGACGCAACACTTCCCTCCGATTTGAGGAAGGGGTATTCGGAGCCAGCTTGTGTGACCTATTTGATGGATACCATGGTCTCCCCGCGGAGTTTTCACTGTTATACCAACGACATAGGTCATTGGACAGCGTAGTTCACTGTATGCATCGCGTGCAATACCACCATTGAGAATGGAAGTCTCCCGAAGTTCTCAATCTCGAATGGGTTTTATATTGGGGATGTACCTGATAGGCACTCCCAAGGGTTGACATTGCCAGAGCGGTTCATGACGCAACTGGTGAGAATTGCGGCCATGACGCGTGTCATGCGCGGTGGTAGACACTGCTGCATTCGCTCGCATAGTATTGTTTTCGATTGTACTCCTGGTCCAGCGATCTCACTGTTACCAAGATCAATTTCCGAAGTTTCGGCGTTTCGAGTGGCAATGGTTGGTGACTTTACAGACGAACAAGCTAACAAAGTGAAGAAAATACTTGAAATTCGTGGACAGCGGGTTCACGAAGTCTTTTACTTCTACCGACTTAATAACTGTTTGTATGCTTCAGTAACACCGAGCGACGATGTTCTAAATGCGCTCATTGACACACAAAATGTTGAGCAGATAGCAATGGATATGATCGATGACCAAGGAGGTACTCTACGAAGTGAAATGAGCAGGGAGCAAGAGAACATTCGTGAACACACAGGCGATTGGCAGGTGGATAATGAAGGTGATGAATCATCCGTTGTTGAAAGGTGAATTGGGTTGTCTGATGTATCCCGAGTGCTGCTATCACAAGACAACGATCTAACTTCCGATATCATTATAGCTGATAGGTGTGATCGACAGGTTTTCGTAAAGCGTTCTAATAAACTCCCAATGGACGTTTCGGGTGACTTGTTGTACATCCAAAATGAACTTCGGTGCCAGCGCTTCCCACCAATGTTTGATCGCTACGAGACAATTGATGCTGGTGAGTGGAAAAAAAACACGTCTTGAAAATGAGCAAAGCCAGCAGGTGCGTCGTCCAAACAGCACACTTACATCAGTTGCCCATAATTTCTTGAAGTCTGTCGAGATTGCGTCTACTGCTGTGTAACGCCGAGCGCTCAAAGTGCTGGAAAAAGGTGATTGCGTACCAGACTCGCTTTGGACAGCCCTCCTTGTTTGTTACGCTGACTCCAAACACAGACAATTCTCTCGCCATGGTCTACTACACAGGAAATACGTCGGTTAGCTCACTTTTTGATACTCTAGAAGATACCATGCCTAGTAAAGCAGAATTAAGGGAAGTGAGCTTGGGCAATGATTGTGCTTCGGTACATTTGTTCATGTACCAGGTGAATGTATTTATTAAGAACGTTCTGGGCATGGATCCTACGACGAACAAGCCGATGCCTTTCAAAGGCCTACTTGGAGAAGTAAAAGCTTACTTTAGCATGGTCGAGACGCAAGGTCGGGGAACTTTGCGTATCCATTTCCTAATCTGGCGTTTGAACGCCCCTTCAAGCACTGGCGAGATCGAATGGCTCAATTATCCGTGACTCAGTCATAGCCTATGTAGATAGTATTGTACGCAACCAGCTTCTACTAACGTTTGATAGGCTTACGTGTACCAAGTGCGGGGCATCCTATTCGGCTATTCCTTGTCTGCCGATTCCGGTGCGTGCAAAGCAAAATTGTCAACGTGGTATTTTCAGTGATAAACTGCACCGTGAGGTTAAAGAACCAGCACGAATGTACTGCAAAACATGTAAAACACTCTACAGCTCTCAACACCTTCTACGCAAAGTACTTTTCGAGCGCCGCCCACAGCATTAGCCTCCTTCGGAACGTGAGCTGAACGCGTGTGAGATTGATCGTGTGGCAAGAACTGAAGTTGTTTGTCGTGATACGATGGAACTGGTTATTGGCATCGTTAATAAGCGTGAAAAGACTCAAATGGCTTTACGCAGTGAGGGCAGTACTCTTTCTAGTGACTTTGGTCTCCTTTCAACTCCAGACATTCAGCAACTGAACGAAGCAAATGCTTCTCAGATGACATACTGTTCAGGTGAAGATGACCCTTTTCAAAATGACAGCCTCGCGCGATATATCGAGGTGTCTCCATGAATGTTATCCGACAATAGAATGCCTACCCAGTGGATAAATTTCATGGTTTCAGTGTTAGTAGTGCTATTGAACCAGCGCTGGTGGTGTCATACTAGCAGCTGTTTCAAAGCATTACGAGTGACTGTGAACAATACTTTTTGTAGATACAACATTCCGCGTAGTCGTAAACCATGAACGACGTTTGACGTACCTGGAGTGGATCTTGAACGCGGACCAGCGCATGAGTACAAAAATGGTTTCAACGTTGAAATTATGGCTACCTTTAAATGTAACCATGATATTCAGGTTTTGATCGGTGGAAAAGATACAGCCGATCAGATCCACTATTGTACAAAGTACGTGACTAAGCAGCAAAAGCGCTTAGACTCCGTGGTCGTAATGGCGCTACCATCGTTTCATCGGCGTCAAGAAAGAGAATCCATTGCTGCATCCGTGGATGAGCCCAATTTTATCGATCACCTGTAAATAGCTAGAAAAAGAGTGGCGTCGATGGTCTATTCAATGACGAACATGAAGGAAGTTACTGGCCCTCTTGCATGGACTATATCTGTACCGAGATTCCTGCTGCTACGAAAGGTCTGGCTGCATGTTCGTACCACTACGAGATATTGTCTATTAGCTCTGCTCGACAGACGAATACTCTTGCCAGCTAGTTAATGAAACAGACAGCGCGGGATCCCCCCGATACCTTGCCGTGTCGTTATTTTTGTGATTATGTCAATTGACCTGATTGCCTAACCAGCATCAACGTGTACGTATTTGCAATAAAGTATTATCGAAAGAAAGATGTTGAGCCCCAGACCTCATGATTGCAATTTAAAATGCACACCCGTTGTACAGCACGCATAGTCTTGGAAAGAGGCCCCGTGCGTTACTAAATAGGTGGCGCCATGTCGCGGACGCTTCCTACCTCAACAACAACTTAAACGAGGCCCTCGAGAGAGACCAGATCAGGAAGGTTTTGGGGAGAGAAGGGGGAACGGGAAAGAGCCGCGTTCTCGATGCAGTTCAGGCACTATGCTCAAGCGGGCAGCGTTCTGACTGTATTGTGAAAACGGTTTTGACCGGAAAGGCTGCTACTGTTATTAGTGGCCAAACGTTTGCCAGTCTTTGGTTCAATTGGGTAATAAACCAAATGGGGCCTCCGCATCCTGTGTGGATATCATAGTGGTCGAAGAAGTATCCATGATGCGTAAAACTGAGCTTGCACAACTAGATAGACTGTTGCGTGCAGCGAAGAGAGTTGCTGGTGTTCCTGTTGGTGGAGTTCATGTGATTCTAGTTGGTAATTTCTTGCAGCTGTCCCAGTAGGAGAGGAATCGCTATACAATGATCCTACAAATACAAGGCGCTAGCCTACAGCAAACGAATTGGCAGGCTATCACCTATGGCTAACTTTTACGGATGTAATTTTACTAGGAGAATCTGTTCGCTTTCGGTCGGACCCGAATGGGGTCGTGGGTGTCAATTTGCTCGGTGGGGAGTATGACTACCTGAGTTTGTGGACATTGTGAACTCTCGAATTACTGGGAACGCACAAACAGTATTTAATGACTGGCGTCCTGGCAACACGGTATCAACCTTTATCACACCGGACAATAGGACACGTCTTGCGAGAAACATTTTGTTTATTGCGACAGCAGCCAGTTTGTTACCTGGAGGCGAATATCCTATCCGTGTAGTTGCTAACTCCAAAGGTAATTTGGCTAAGTTAGGGTCTTCTGAAATCGGCATGGTGATGGCTCCAAGTTTGGCAGAATGGCCCCGTACTTGGACCTGATGGTTGGGATGCCAGTTTTACTCACTCAGAATGTGAGAGCACAAAACATGGCAGCAAATGGAAGTCATGGGACTCTTGAGACAATTACCATCAACCCGGGCACAACCTTTCGTGTTGTTCACGACAGTATAGCGAATGTTACGATCAAGATCCCAAATATGCCCCATCGTCGGTCATGGACCAGAGACTCGAAAATCGCCGTTTTTGCGGGCAGAGCGTTTTGGCAACTAGCAGTCCGACGATATGCATAATTCCGCAGGTATCATACGCTTTTTCAACACGCAAACGGCGACGTATCTGCCGCAACGTTTCAGGAGTCGCTGTCCTGTGTGCGCATATTTGCTTTGATCGCATTCGCTTGGCTCTAGTCTCAATAGTCTGCATTCTGTAGCGGTTCGTCTCCCCCGCGATGAGCACCCAGAGATGCTTGGGCATGAAATTAAAAAAACAGGCCAGCGGCGAATCAGCAACATCTTGTAGCTCACGAATTGGTGTGGCGACATCGCTCGAGAGCTGCGCGAAGCTGTTTTCATCCGTCTCGAACGACGATGACGGGGCGCCCCATTCGGTCTCGTGTATTGCGTCCTTGTCAACGTTGTTCATGGACAGAGACCCACCAAGTGACTCAATCAAGGCCTCATCAACCAGCTCTACTGATTCGTCTGACGGAGCATCATCCTCTGGATACTCTCGGCTCACCACGTCCACGCCATCTTCGCAATCTTCACCATCACTCCCGCTGGAGTTGATAGCCTCGTAGTCGTCCGAGTCCTCGCTATCCTTCAAGATGTTCACGTCGTCTGCACGGATCTCTGGCGCGTACGGCTCCTCCTCTGCGGACACCTCGACGCCGCCCGCTTCATCCTTTCCCTCCTCATCTGGTTGGTTGACAGGCACTTCTGGTCTTTCTTCTGACAGTATCCTTTGGAATGCACCGACAACAATCTCTTGGTCCGACTTCTCTGTATGCTCTACTCGACACTGAGATAAACCAAGCTTCAGTTGCGCGGTGTTTGGAGACAATTCCAAGTCGCCACCTCGCGTCGCCTCCGCCTCATTTATAGCACCAGTTCCCTCAAACAAACGTCAACGAGTCGTCAATTTGCGACGCCGTAAAGACCTGCTTGGCCAGATCGTCATCCTTGTCGCTGTTATCGTCCAAACGAATGATGCCAGACTCGATGCCGAATGCGACCACTGCATCCTCTCCTAGAAGTTCAGACAAAGTCAATACTCTGCTTTCATAAACACACCTCGAGAACGTTCTTACCAGTGAACATATTGGTCCCCTCGACGTATGGTTAAGCGTCAGTGGTTGGCGTGTGGTAAGTCCATACAGTCGCGAGCCCTGTTGGTCGCGTGGATTTCTAGCCCGCAGCTGCCGCCAAAAGATGCTTGAAGTCGACTGCGCGGACCTCCGCCGGTTGGTCGTTTGTTAGGTTGCTTTAGCGAAGTCGCGCCATCGTCTCGCTTGCGTGCTTCAGCTCAAATCTCCGAATGAGGGAGGATTTTAATCTCGCTCATGCACCACTCATCTTTGATGACGGGTCAACAGCTGCTGACAACTGCATCTTTTGTGCAAGTTCGGTTTTGACCTCTTCCAGCTTATATTTTTCCCCAGCAAAAATAAGCTTGATTACCGTATTGAATCATTGTTTCTGAGCCATTTTCTACATAAAGCCTTGAACTAAGTCGTAAGTTACGACGTTGGTAACAGAGGGGTTAAATGATGCGAAAGTTTAACAAACAAGCAAGAAAAAGAGTTAGCAACCATGGGCATCTTTGCGCTGAACGTGGTGTCGTTCTCACCATCCCACACTTGCTTATCACGTCTCTTGGACATTTTGAGTCCTTGAACGGTTGAAGAAGAAAGAATGGAACCGTGTCATGTGTCTGTGTAGGGATTCCTTACCGCTAGTGACAAACGGGCAGTTGTAAGCGTAGTAGAAGAGATCGTCGACACCAGAAATGTCGTCAACTAGAGCGACCAATTGCGGTTGATCGGCCTCAATATCCTGCTAGAACGGAGTGTCGAGATTGGCCTGGACGATTAGAGTGTTAGTCTCGTAGCCAGCGTTTGCGTAGATGAAGTCCCCCCGGAACATGATCACGTCACCCCTGTTGAGGAGGAGCAGGCTGACGTTGGACCGAAGCGCGACTAAGCGATTCCACCCATACCCGTAGATCACAGTATCGTCTGGAGTGGCTACTAGCATCATCCCCGGAAGAGTAGCGAGCTTAGCAGCATGGCTATCAGCTCGTGGAGGAGCAAAATCACGCCTTATCGGCTAATCAACGGCCCCGGCCACGGTGCGCAGGAAATTCCATTCCGTCACCGTAGGGTGAGGAAAAAACGTCAGGTAGTGCCATCTTAGGAACACTATCAGATATCGAGACAGGACATCGGGAAGCATGGCTCATCGTCGCGTGGGGTCGAACGCCTCGCCATTCCAGGTGCCATTATACCAGCCCACCTATTGGTGACGAGCAACCGAGCGGAGGTTGTTTACCACAATTTCCGAACGGCGTCGTAGAGGATGATGTACGATCTCTCCAGAAGAGTTTGACCAGCATTCATGGTTGTGGAAGGTGGCGGTGGCTGGGTGGGTGGGTGAGCAGTGACTTGTGCTGGATTTAGTGAATTTGAAACTGACTCCACATCGGCTGCATAAGCGATTCTTAGGATGCAACGGGGCACTTAACTTGAATAAAACGTTTGCCCTCACAGTTGAGCACAACATTTTTGTTTTTTACTATTAACCCCTTGATTACCAACGTCGTAACATACGACATCCCAAAAAACGTATTTCGTAAGTTACGACATTGAAAGCACTCATATAGTGTTTGGCTCGGATAAGAATTTCCAATACTTTAATCAAGTCTCATGCAGCTGTATGAAAAAGTATCGAATGAAAGAGGCTTTTGAGGGAAAAAAGAGAGTGGGAGATTTACGGTTGAAAACGAAGTTGGGGTGGGGGAACATTTGGGGGAGCGACGATCGCTGCGCCCGATGCCACTCATTTCAAGATTAGCCGGATGGCGCGAATTCGGTCAAGCGCACGCGGGAAAGCCGAAGCCGCCGCCGCCGCCCTCCACGAGATCGACTTCCCGCACTTGTGGCGTCAGCTCCGGGCGGCGGGGTGGATGGACAAGAAGCCGACCGGGCTGTCCCTGCAGTGGGGGTACATAACCCCTGATGGTGCCCATGTCTTCTACGGTGAGGCCACGCTGGTGGAACACGCCTTCAAGTCGGGAATGCTGGACCAGGACGAGATTCTGACGACCACAAGCACGGCGGCATACACGACCATGAGCACGGTGGTGGCGAAGAGGACGAGCACGGCGGCGGCGGACAGGACCACAAGCGCTGCGACGGCGAAGAGGACGAGCACGGCGGCGACCAAGACAAAGACCACGAGCTCGGCGGTGACCAAGACGAAGACCAAGACCAAGAGCACGGCGGCCAAGACGAAGACCACGAAGACGAGCACGGAGGCCAAGATCACGAGGACGAGCACGGCGGCGGCGAAGGGGACGAGCGCTAGTGCGGAGTCCAAGTCCACGACGACGAATGCGGAGTCTGCTGTGGAGCAGATAGACGACGCCGACGCCATGATCAGTATCTCGCAGATTGACACGAGCGTGGAACTGTCCCAGAGGACGCTGGACGCACTGATCGACAGCGACTCGGACGTCGAGCTTTCACAGGCGGCTGTTCCGGGGACGTTCGGATTGTCGGCGAGTAACTTGACTGTGGACGAATCACAGCACAAAGCCGCGGCGTTACTGCAGCTGTTGTCCGATGTATCAGGTCTCGAGAGCGATTCGGAGCCGCCTGTTACTGCTAGTCCTGCCGCTGCGCCAGGCCCTACGCTCCGGCCGCGGATTAAGACGGACGTCAACTACGTAGCTGACGACGAAAGCATGGGCGAGTACGAGAGCTTCAGCTCTGGCGAGAGCGGCGGTCAGGACATCACCGAGGATGAGGGCGATAGCCCGGCCTGTGAAGAGAGCGACGACGACGTGATCTCCGAAGCCGATGCGGCCCAGATGAACGACGGCTTCATCAGAGTACTGCAGATCGGCAATGACGCGCTCGACAAGAAGGCCAAGAAGGAGCGTGAGGCTGTTTTGCGGAGTAAGCAGTGGACGTGTGTGTCGTCGACATTTCAGAGCGACGCGCCTGCTTACGACAGACTTGGCGATGAAGAAGCGCACCCGGAGCTGGAGTTGCGCGGTGCCACTCACCGCTGGAGTCTTTTCTGTTTTTCATGCCGAAGTCGCTGTGGTTACACATCAACGTGGAGACGAACAGATACTGCCTGCAGCAAGTTGACCGTTGAGCAGCGGCGTTTCAGGGGAAACAGGTCTCGTCGCGGCGCGAGACGCTAACCCAGATCCGGCGGAGACTCAGGGCGAAGCCTGCGTATCAGACGCACGAGATCCTCCATGTTATCGGTCTGCTTGTGGCGCGCATGTTGTGCCCACAGAAGCGCCAATTCTCCGCGCACTGAACGATGGTCGAGGGCGGCGTTGTCCGCGGGGAACTTTGGGCGATTCATGGACCGGAATCGCTGCACGGACATCCTCCGCGATCTCCACATGGTGAACAACGAGACTCCGCGCACCCGGGACAAGCTGCGGAAGCTTCGGCCAGTCGTCGACAAGTTACAGCAGCCGTTTTTGGCGGGGTAGTCGTTACCAGCAGTGTTTTCATTCTTCGAGGGCGTGCTGCCTGCGACCCGGCGGAACACGACGCGTATGATCATGCCGGAGAAGCCGCATCGGTCCGGCTAAAAAATGTTTATGACTTGTGATTCCCGATCCACCTACTGCCATCGGTACGTTTTTTTTTGCTTGAATTTCCATGTCGTAACTTACGACATTAGTGCTGAATCTACAATTCTGTGTCGTATCATATTGCTTTGAGATGTACGCTAGCAAGCGAAGGAGCGGGGGTGATGGCGCCCAATTTGATTATAAGACGGGCGCCATCGCTGTGGTTCGGAACCTCAACATTATACTTGGGCCTAATCGGCTTCCGTGGCATGCGGTCGTGATTGACCGGTTTTCCCGTCGCCCTACTTGCGATTGAGCTGCTGAAGATGCATGTCTGATGGATCGGAGTCGAAAAATAACATGTCAACCAGGTTGCATGCGTTTTGTATCGCACACGGATGGTAGTGCGGAAAGCAGTAGCAGCAGTAGCTCGGATAGCGAGACGTTCATAGGGATGGTGATGAAGGAAGCCGTCTGGTCCAGTGAATTTGTTAAGCCTCGGTCAATTGCTGAACGATGGCTGGGTGCTAACCACCAGCAAGCCTAAAGAACTTTCTTGTAAGATGTCTTTGACTCGTGAAGGCAAATGCCTGGAGTTTATCTTTCACGGCGCGCATTACTCGCTGAACAGTGGAAATTTTGGCGAAACTAATGCTATGGTGATGGCGTCAGTGAATGTTGATGCGAGCCCATTGATGAAATGACACGAACGTCTCGCACATTTGAATAAAGCTGCACTCAAGGTCATGATGAAGAATAAAGTGGTGAATGGGATGAACATCCCGGTAGAGCAACTGAAAACCAAGTTGCGCTGTCATACCTGTATGTCAGCAAAGCCGAAGCGCATGTCGTTCGGTGATGCGACAGATAAGCGGACCACGGTGAGCTTTGAGAGGCTGACTTCCGATGTGTGTGACATGGGAAAATATGTACAGGGAATAGGTGCTGTGTGCTATTTCCAATTGACTCACGACGATGGCTCCAGATACAAGTGGTGCTATCCGCTCAAGCGGAAATGCGAAGCTGCTGACAACACACAGAGGCTGATGGCGGAGCTAATCGCTCAAAAGAAGACGATTGTGAAGTTCACGAGTGATGGAGGTGGCGAGTACGTCAATAATGAATTGAAGACGTTTCTCGAGAAGCATGGTATTGCGTTCGTTCCCACTCATCCGTTCACGCCGCAGGAGAACTGTTTGGTAGAGAAGCTGAACGGCGTGCTCGTGAACAAGATGCGTGCGGTTATGCATGCTACCAATTTGCCAATGGTGTTGTGGCCAGAGGTTCTGCAGTATGTGGTCGAGGTGGATAATTTGAGCCCGACGAAAGCACTGAAGGGCACGACACCCACGGAAAAGCTGACTGGCTAGAAGCCGGACATCTCGAAGCTGAGAGTGTGTGGCTGTGTCGGGTACGTGGTTGTACCGAAAGAGGTGCGGAAGAATAAATCGTCAGCAAAAGCTGAACCAGCGTTGTTTCTCGGTTTTCCAAAAACTAGACATGGCTATCGACTGATGCATCTGCGGACGGGGAAAATGGTGGAAGCCCGCGACGTCCAGTTCCGTGAGGATGTGGCGGTCGAGCGTACTTATAAAAACACACTAATGAAGGGCAAGCAGCACTATTATCCTCAGATCCCGTTCGTCCCACTGCCTGTGGAATACGTTGCAGAGCACGCAGTACGTGCCAAGGCTGGTGACGTTGTACACGAAGCTGTACACGAAGTCGTTAGTGGTGAGAACTCGCAGCGAGAGCAAAATTACGCCGATCATCATGAACCTAGAGGTGAAGCTGCGGATTCGGTGGGAGTTGATGAAATTCGCGCATCTGGATCTGGTAGTATCCGTCCGCCAGATCCAGCGCGCTATAAAGCTCGCAGCCCGCCATGTTGTTCAACAACACATCCTTGCGAGGGATGGGTGTCTGGGCGGGCACCGTCGCGCTGTTCCGCTTGTTATAAGCATGAACCAGACGCCACTTCCCGTTCGGCTTGCGAACGCAGAAGGTGGGCGTCGAGTGCGGAGACTTCGACTCACGCACCATGCCTGTCTTTGCCTTCGCGGCGAAGAAGGCATCAATGACTTCGCACTGCTCGCGAGGCAGTGACCATTGCCTGGTCACACAGTACTTTGTGCCTGGCACGAGATCAATCTCGTGCCTAACTCCACGATCTGGTGGGAGTTGGGACGGCGGGTCCTTGGACACCACGTCCGAGAATTCCTTCACTAAAGGATACACTGGATCCTTGGGGTTCTCGAGGATCGCAGAACCCGTGCGCGTTGCGCGCTTCTTGCGGAGTTCTCCAGGACGTTCTCGTCCATAACAGAAGATGAGTTCAGCTCTTCTGGAGAGGCCTCCGGCTTTAGGAGCACCATCTCCGCGATATCTCCGGCCTTCAATTGGTCCAGGAAACCATCCATCGACATTCGCTTGAGGTTCAGTTGCTCTGCCCCCTCCGGCAGGGCCTCCAATGTCACGGAGCCTGCCTTGACCTTACACCAGGTCTCGCCGTCGA
Organism: Phytophthora lateralis; assembly: GCA_000500205.2. NCBI lineage: Eukaryota > Oomycota > Peronosporomycetes > Peronosporales > Peronosporaceae > Phytophthora > Phytophthora lateralis. The sequence continues at coordinate 9,077 of KV724024.1, read as the reverse complement.
ACCGGTGATAGAATTCTTCGGCCGGCCGTGCCTGAGGAGTGTTCTCTCTTTCCGAGCCGCTCGTAGCGGCTCCAGTCTGTTTCAATAGACTCGGCTTACGGCGGCGACGACGTCGTCGATGCCCACCACGGTGGTGACTCAGGGGTGGAGTCGGAAGTCCCATCGACTTCGTATGGCACATTGTTACCCACACTAGAGGTGCTCCCAGCAACCTCGACCCTGGCCATGGTCTTGACCTCCTTGGTCTCACGTGGACTTGTTCCAACACCGTCACCTTGATGTGTTCATGGAGGGGGTTTCCCACCAGGGATGCAGTAAGTTCCCGCATCTTCTGGATGTACTCATGATGCTCACGCCTCCCTTGTTTGCAGGCAAGGAAGCGTGAGCGCTGGCGGTACTCGTAGGTCACCGGGAGGAAGGCGGCTCGAAGCTGTTCACAGAGTTGAGCCCAGGATGCAAAGCATCCCAGCGATGTCGCTTCGCGCGTGCACGCCTAGCTCTTAGCTCTACCGCTAAGGTTAGAGAGATCCATGGTGGTTCAACGCTTGAGTCCACAGAGGATTCAGGTAGTCCAATCCTACCGGCGTAGGCGTGGATTGACTACAAGTGCTACCAAGTGTGACGGGAGTCACACAGCACCTTGCGCTGAGGAAGTGCTAGGAGTATACAAACTCCAAGTGAACGGCAGTTCACTAGTTCCCGGTCTGGGGGAACGGTTGACTTGAGCAACGTAGATTTAAGACTGAATATATTTATAGGTGAACCTTAAATTGGCCTGCAATACAATTCCTAAGTCACCTGTAGTTTAACCTATATATTTTATGCATGGATGGCTGTGAGCCATCAACCACGTGTCAGTGGTGTTGCACACACCACATGTGACATGGTACTGGTGTTGGGTACACCATGTACCCAACTCTGAAGAGTGACGGGCACTCTTCATGTAACCTTACCGTGTGTGTCATACACAAAGGTTAACTTCAATTTCCAAAATCTTGCAATGGAGAAGAAACGCGGCGCTCCGACGACCCGTTCTGCGAGCAAGAAGCAAAAGCTCTTGGCCGACGCCAGTGCCTCCCCACGTGTGTCTACAGTCAGCGGCTTCTGCTTCATTCTGGACCTGGGGTCTGCCTCCGTGTGGGACTTTCTGGGTCCGCAGGACGTGGCCAGCACGCTGCGGTCCTGCCCTGGGCTATTCTCGCAGGATTTCGAGAACAAAGTGGCGCTGCAGGCCGTGGAACGCTTCGCAGTGGAGAACATGACACACTTGGGGCGACGCTGCGAGTGCGACTGGGTGCGGCGTCTGGACTTCCACTACCACTCGGAGGACAGATGCAAAAGTGCGCCACCGTTCACAGTGGACAGGAACCTGCCAATTCTCCAGATCCCAGCAGGTCCTCGGACCTTTTTAGAAGCTTTATTACAGACAAAGAATCTGATGCAGCCATTTCTGTCGGCGGTCAGGACGCGGGACGCCATGTTCGCCCCGATCGTGTGCCCTTTAGTGACCACCAGAGGCCCCAAATTACGCACTAAAGCGGCTGTAGCTCGCGCGATGGATGAAATCAGCCAAGGAACAGGGTCGAGATATTTCTACAAGTTCAAGTTGAACACGCAAACGTCCTTTGTGGACTATCTGGAGGAACATTGGACCGGCATCAAGGACTCGTCCTGCGAGTATTGTGACAGTTTAACGGATTCCACTGTTGAGAGAACGAGGAAGTACACTGGGCTGTCTACCAAGGAGATCGGATATGTTCGGGCAAACTGTGCGAAGCTGTACCGCCCGTTGAAGGCTGCGCTGGAGAAGGATCTGCAGTATGTGCGGTTCATTCGACGCCCGCGACGTCGATCGCGTCGAGAATGGACGTTTGCGGGGAGATACAAGGGACTTGTGGCGGGTATCACGGATGGAGCCGTTCTCTGTGGACTCTTTTTAGAGAGCGGCTTCTGGCCCCATGATTAAGGATGCGAGCCGGCACACGTCAAGATTTTCGTGGAGAAACTCGATAATTCACCAAGAGAATTTTGCTTTTAGCATTCTTAGCAACTTCGACATCAATCAATCAACTGCGTTCTTTTTTAATAACACCAAATTCTAATTGTGCGATGGTGGGCAAGAACAAGAAGCGCCTCAAGACGACCACGAAGGGAAAGAACAAGAAAATGAGGCGAATCGCTTGCTTGCCAGGAGTAGCTGCCTCGAAAAACTCTCCTACTGGTCGTTTCTCCTTCGTGTTGGAGCTGGGATCAGCATCCATATGGGACTACTTGCCTTCTGGCGACGCCAATACTTTGCTCGAGATATTCGCTGCTGATTTCACGGAAGTATTTGCCGATGCGATGTCGTTGAAGGCAATTAACAAGTTTGTCGTGGAAAACAGAACTCACTTGGGGCGGCAATGCGGTTGCGACTGGATGAGAAGTCTCGATTTCGTTCCTCGTTCAGACGACCAATGCGTTGATAATTCCCCATTCACTCTTGATGAAACTATACCGATTCTTCAGATACCAGGGGGTGCCAAAGCTTTGCTAAACGCGCTGGTCCTGACAAAAACGCTGCTGATACCACTGCGTAGGCGTGATGACGGGGCGACTTTCGTTCCGATAGTCTGTCCTCTTATAACGAGGGACAAGAAGCTGTGTCCACGCACTGAGATGGACGTAAAGCAAGGGATGAACAGAATTTGCCACGGCACGGGAAAACGCTTTTTCCACGAGTTCCAAAAGAAAAGAGGACGTGCCATTCTTGATTACTTGGACTACCACTGGAGCGGAATCGACGGTTCCTCTTGCGAATACTGTGATAACCTGACGCGTCCTCAGAAAAATTTCACGCGGTATAGTCTGCAAACTTTTGGACACCTTCGTACAAACTGCAGGCAAGTCTATCGACCGCTGAAATCTGGTATGATGAAGGATCTCGAACTGCTCCGATTTGTTCCTCGACCTCGAGGCTTACGCTGGCTTCACAGTACGCTAAGACGTGGCGTATACTACGGTCCATACGAAGGGCTTGCGGCAGGCATTACGGAGCACGGGATACTATGCGGATTCTACCTCGTGGACGGGTTCAAGGCGCATTACTAAAATCATGCAGCGATGGTTGAACATACAATATGTTGCTAGGGAACCAGCTTCATTGGAGCATCGCGATTCATTGTTTCAGACCATCGGCCGAAACAAAATATCTGTCTCGCGATATTTTAGCGAGCATAGTTTTCATCTCTAGCTCGGTAAAATTCTACGAAATAAACCCACAATGAGCTCCGTCTTTTGTCTGTAGTACTTTGAAGTAACACATTACGGTGTATGCCACGAAGAAGTAGGCCCCCTGGTATAAAGAGAGATAAAATGTGTCAGGGATCATTCAACCCCAAGCAACCATTCATCTGCAACCAGGAGTCCCACGATCTAATTAGAGGTCAATGTTCATTGCACGATTGGCAGCATTCTCATTGGAAATGCTTCCAGCTTTTTGAAGATAACACAGAAACGTAGGATTTGAAACCAGTTTTCGTGCAACTCAATTAGTTTCAACGCCTGCCAGTGTATTAAGTAAATGATTAGTTTATCTGCGGGATCCCTTACCTGAATTTGCATAATCTCTACCTTGGCTGACAAGCGTTATGCTTCGAATCCACCTTCAAGGTAAAACCCACATAGAATTCCTCGCTACCAGACCTTCATATTGACTAAGAAACGCCTACGGATCATAACAGCCACTTCGAGGCTGGGGGATGATTCTTCACCATGCTTGCTTTGAGCGGTCGGTATACTTCAGCACAGTTTATTTGAACTCTTTCCCTCTTGGCTCTTAGCGTTGGTGTCTCTTGAGCTGTACCAGACTGCCACAGTACTGACAAGACGATCCTTCAATAGTTTCCCAATGTTGATCCCGTGCGATCCCTTTCCTCTGGAAATCGAAAATGAAACGCTCTCCAGCTTTGCGGCGGATACGATTCATTGCTGACCTCAGTGCTTCCTCAATGCATGAACTCAGTCTCAACTTGTCTTTTGATAAAATAGACTAAACGATTGGAGCAACAATGACAGCTCCATCCCGGTTCTCAAGTCACGCTAGTAGTCGCTCAATCAGCACAAGACCGCGTAGAAAATGCAGGGCACATCCTGGAATGTTAAAAACACGCAAAATCGTCTCCACTCCGAAAGGTAAAGTCTCCCTGCAACTATCGTTGAAACGAGGAAAGAAATTCAGCTTTCGCATCCAGTCACAACCGCACCCGCTCCCCAAGTGCATCCTCAGGTCGACGGCTAGTTGGTCGACGGCTTCGAACGCCAGTTTGTCGACAAGTTCGTGCGTACGCTAAGACTTCAAGCAGATTGGAAACGTCTTCGAAGAGCAAGCAACCCCAAACTGGCACGGATCATGACTCCACAATATGGCAAATGATACGTCTATGAGAAGAGTGATTCAAGGCACCTACAGGTAAATCGCTGATATATTTCTGCTTCTTGTTGTTCCCCGCTATGCCATTGCTTCTTTGGGCTTTAGTTGCATCTGCCATCCGGGTGCTGTAAAGTTGGAAGAACAGACGCGTATATCACTGCAAAGAACTACGCCCTCGTAGCGCTTCTTGAACTGGGAAGCAACTTCTCAAATGAGCTCTCCGAAAGAGAATAAGGTCCATGATTGAAAGCTTCGTATTTGGTTATTTCTCAGAAGTACTCCATTCTATCTGGTTGCGAATGATGGCAATTTGGGCGTTGCTCTCGTTGAAGCAAACGAAAAGGTCACAGTGTTGTGGCGAATCATTAAGGCCCATGAAGGGTATGCCCCAGCCTCGAAAATGCGACTTATCGCGACAAACTATAGATCGTCGTACGTGAAGCACACCGCAAACAGATGCGTGCCCAACGAGATTTTCCAGGTCATGGAAAGTGAGGAAGAAATGCCTGTCTATCGATGTATGATTTTCCGAATTCTGACGAGACTGGAGCGGAAATTCACGTTGCCGTGGAGGACCCTGAACGTCTTTGTGGGGAGCCGACATGGAAACCGGGGCAGCTGTTTAAGCATTCACTTGAGGCAAAGAGGTTGGCCTTTGTGAGACGGCAAAATGCTGTGAAGGCCCTGCAGAAGATGCATGTTTTGAACTCACTCGGAGCTCGTCATCACTACAGAGTGACCAACTGGCAAATCGCGGTGACTGACAACGCGTGCGGTCTGGGCAAAACGGAATTCGCACTTCACTACATCGACCAGTGCAAGAAAATGCCACACGACGAGAACTTCCTTGAGGACACGTCGACCTTCCACACATTCTTGACGGAACTGAGTGAATGCCGCACCATTCTGATAACCCGGTGCCCAAAACAATTTGACGCAGAACAGTCTTCTGCAACAGTGATAAACCAATTAGTCCCTGAAGCTGTTTCCCAGCAGCTGGAACCTGGGACTATGCCGCTACTGCGATCCACAGGCACGGTCAATGCGTTTGCGACCAGTTTAGTGGATGCCGTGGGGTCGATTTTCATCGTCTTTGACGACGTTGGTAAAGCTTTTGAAGACCCTGGAGGAGACGAGAGATCGCGGGAAGCAATTCATTGAGTTTTGCAAGTACGTGCCGGATCCGTGGGTGGCTACACTGAAACTAAATGTTCTCTTACTCAGCTGCGCAACCTTCTTACGTACGATCGCGGAAAGACCGTGGGGCAAGAAAAATATCTGTGGCAATCCCTACGATTTCGTGCGTCTGAAGCTGAGTCTGCTTCGTCCGGATGATATCAAAATGATACTGCGTGGGACATCAATTTCACGGTCGGACACGCGAGGTTGTGTGAAATGTGGGAACTATCCTCGGAAGTAGAGGTAGAGCCAGCAGCCGAGATTTTGTATGCAGCATCCTCTGGTCACCCTCGGCCGATGCTACAACTACTGTTAGAGCACCCAATAAGCTGCATGAAGAGATTAAAGCGCTACGTAAGGCGCGCAGTTGCACAGTGGAGCAATACTTTGCACAGTTTGAGGAGTTGATGCAACTAGAGTATTGGCTTCAAGAGGATGATGGCTCGAGAATGGGACCTGCAGAGCAATGTAAATACTTCAGTAGAGGGATGCCTCGGGTATGGCAAATGCAAGTGTGGCCCCAGCAAGCGTGTTGGACGAACATTGATCGATTAAGGGAGCGGTATATGCAGTGTGAGGGAGTAGAGCATCAACCTGGGAGAAATAAGGAAGACCGGCGGCCCTGGAACGGAAAGGATAAAGGAAAAAAAACACAAAGGTCCAAAACGTAAAGAAAAGGAAAGCGGCCAAAGGAAGGAGTTGGAGGTTGATAATCGGAAACGGAAGCGGGAAAATCCCAAGGGGTGTGGATACTGTCGTGCCAAGGGGGATGTCTGGAAGAATCATGAAGATGATGAATGTTTCCGCAATCCTGCTTCACAGAAGTACAAACCGCGCGCAAATAAAGATAAGGACGTGGGAAAGCCGCGAGGTGGAAGACCACTACGGAGTAGTGCAGCTACAGCTGAAGTAGGGGGTGGAAGTGAACTGGACCCTCTTTCATTTTGGGATCCTCCGATTGACAAAAGTGATGAAGCTGCAACAGTGAGAGTGGAAAACCAGGGAGTACCAAAGGGCCCTACGCTGCGAGTGCAGGTAACGCTGAAACATCCATTAAATAAGCGTACAGTTACAGCACTTTTAGACACTGGCAGTACCAGATCAATGGTTGCGAAAGAAGTCGTATCGTGGTATACTCCACGTAAGACTGGAGGAGAATATCGGAATGTTAATGGGGAACTTAAGCAGGCGCTCGGAGCTATCTATCTTCCCTTTGTGCTTCCCCAGTTTTCGAACAAGCGATGCTGTTCTCAGGAATTCATGGTGATAGACCAGATGGTTCATGCACTTATTCTGGGGACGGATTTCCTACAACAACAAGGAATTGTGATTGATTATCGGAAGGAAGTTATTTCATGGGACGGGATGGAGCTAGTCATGGAAACCAAATCGAGTCCGGAAAAACGGGTAAGCATTTGCATTATCAAACGAAGATGACCGCACTTTAAGCATCCTGGATGTGACGGACAAAGAATTCGATCTAGATGCGTTAGTGCCGAAAGGACATTTGAAACCTGAACACAAACAACGTCTCCTGGCACTACTTGAAACGTTTAGGATGGTGTTTTTGGGTGAAATCGGCAAAATGAAGTTGCCGCCGTATAAACTGCCAATTAGGCCAGGTAGTCAACCAAGTGCACAGAAGCCATATTCCATCCCATTGATTTACAAGGATGGCACTTTACGCGAAGTAGAGAGATTGGTGAAGCTTGGAGTATTAGAACCAGACAAAGATTCACCATGGGCTGCACCAGCATTTATTATTCCCAAGAAAGATGGCACCATAAGATTTTTATCGGACTTTCGACGTCTTAATCTTTGCATGGAGCGACGATATTATCCGCTGCCTCGGATTCAAGATGTGATCCGGGAACTACCAAAACCAGCGTTTGTGACAGCGCTAGATTTGGTAATGGGCTACTACAGTCGCGAATTATCTGAAGAAAGCCGGCCATATACGGCTATAGTACTCCCCTGGGGGAAGTATCGATATTGCCGGTTGCCGATGGGAATTAGTACCGCGTCTGACGAATTTCATGCTGTAATGCAGCAGTTGTTAGGAGATTTGGGATACGTGAGAGTGTACTTGGACGATGTTCTAGTGTTTTCAAACACTTTTGATGAACATTTGCAAGTGGTACTTCTGCGACTCAAGGATGTGGGGGTAGTGGTTCACTCGACAAAGAGCAAATTCTGCATGAAAAAGGTTGAATATCTTGGGTTCCAAATTAGCACAGAAGGAAAACAACCGATGAAAAGAAAGGTCGAAGCTATCGCGCGTCTTTCACGGCCACGCACTATCCGTGATCTCCGACGGTTCCTCGGGATGATTAATTATTACAAGGATATGTGGCGTGGACGGTCAGAAATTCTTGCTCCTTTGACGGAATTGACTTCAAGCAAGCGGCCTTTCCAATGGGGAACCATTCAAGAACAGGGTTTTGATCAAGCAAAGACAATGATAATGCAGCAAGTGCTGCTGGTGTATCCAAACTACAACCAAGTGTTTGATATCTATACTGACGCGTCTGAGCATCAATTGGG
>KV724020.1:2659-42207 GCA_000500205.2 Phytophthora lateralis | reverse complement strand
CCCCCCCGAGAACTGTGATCAAGCGCAGATCCGTATGCAAAATGTGACTCTGATCGTTGCTTCCTTTCTGCGGTTGTTGGAGCACTCGCCGTGGAATTATAGAGTGACCTCATTTCAACTCCACACAACCCCAAGCTGGGGCTGTCGGCACTTTTAGAACGTTTGCACCGTGGCCAACTTCCCACATGAAATTATGGCTCGACCGATGTTCACTGCAATCATCAGCAGAGAAGCCCGCCATCATCTTGAAGATTGAATACAGATTGAAACGTATTATGCACGAAGAGGTCGACACTAAAAGCAACTATCATCAGAGACCAGTCGGAGCAATTAAATACTAAACTTGAGTTTATCACCGGAAGCAACAAGAGGAAACCGAATTGTTGCTTTGTATATCTGGCAACGTCGACGAAAACCAGCGCTAATTGTGCGAGGATATATATCCTACTACGTAGTATGTTTCAGAGGTTTGATGTGCGATTCTCGTCGAATTGAAATCAATAAAAATCCCACAAAAACGTCTGGAAAGGGGTGGAGATCAGAACAATGACGAAAGACTTGCTCTTAGTTCAAATAGCCAAGCCTCAATCTGGTTTTGAGTCTAACCAGTTGAATTGAAAGGTGAAGTCGAGCCCTGCAGAAAAAAATTTAAATAAAAATGAAACAGCTTCCTCAGTTTCAAGAGAACACGTACCAAAGTGCACAAGTGTGATCTGTAATACTGGTGTAATCCATACAAAGAGGCGACCTTGAAGCAGCTCTTTTTCAGTCTCCAGAACAAACGCAAGTTGATGAAGCAATGAAAAGCCAAATTTGCGTCGCAGGATAATGTGCAGCCACATGATTGATAGCATCTCGACTGAGGCGTACAACATAATGCTTCCGACGTTTGTGCGCAGCTGGCTGGAGGTGAGATTGCGGGCATAAGAGTAATACTTGGCGCTCGGTAGGTGTACGAGGACCGACAAGTATATCACGTACAGCGTCGGAATGACACTTTCGATGTACGCAACCAGGACCAGATATTCCAGATGGAACAACATTTTTCGCGAGCACCGGGCTAGCTTGGCTTCATAGTTTACAGAGGTTAATCTTGATTGCTGTAGCTTGTGTGGCGAATTGGTTGTTTGTGTAACACATGAAGCAGTAAGGCGTCCCGATGGGAAAAGGCAGACGGAGTACCGTCTATTGCGACCACTTCTCCCAAGAGATTGCCGAGTTTGGCCACCAAGTTGGCTATCACGGTTTAAATTATCAAGCACATCAAGCGCTCTTGCTCCGCGTTCAATATCCCAAAGTGAAAGTAGCGTCCGACCAATATTCAGCGCGATCATCAAGATGGAGGCCCACCAAGACCGTGACGACTGGATGCATGTTGATACGTACAACCCGTTGAAAACATCAACTGTAAAAACTACCACGGCAGGGATGGTTTCTTTGTCATCAGAGGCTACCCACGCAACCACGTGCTTGAATCCAAGCTTCACCACCGGTAAGAACATCAGCAACCCAATCTGCTGCTTCGAAGAGCATCTCGTAAACATGATGCCGAATGAGATGTAGACAAATGCTAACACGGATTGACCAACGATGAGGTAGAGCTTATACTTGAGCCGTGCACTAACCCGAGGGAAAAATGACGACCTATCTCGCCGAATGGACCCCAGAAGGGATGCCATGAAAAGTATGTGGAACGGGAAAGAAGTCAACGCGATTCCGAAAGGGATCGGGAAAACTCCCCAAAGCCCAGCAACAGCTATCATCGTGAGAGTGACTCCGCACCCAGTTCCTATTCCGATACAGAAAATGGTATAGTGCGATAGCTCCGGCGTTGCGTCGTGAATTTGATATAATGATCCGAGGGCCGCTCCAGTAATGAAACCACATAGTCGAATCCATGTGCCGTAGTTTGCTTCCCACCCTTCGGTTGGATTCTGTAATGGTACAATTTCCAGGATAATTGCCAGCAGCAGAGCAGGGAGTGGTGTAACCGCACAAATTAGTACAACCCTTGGCAATGATGCGCGCTGGCAATAGGCGTTGAGCTCTTGTGTTCGTGCATCGGAGTAATGACCGCGTCGAGAGATTTTGGTAAGATACCAGAGTTGCCACACTCGCTTGAAAATGCGCGATACTCGAGATCGAATCACATGATCCTTAGGCCCAGCGAAGCCGTCAGGGACAACGACGTTCAATGGCATCCACACTCCCTCAATCTTCAGATAATTGCGTCGAAACACGGGCAACTCGTAACGACGCCTACTATTGTGGGCACTGCGTTTAAGCAATCGTTATCGAAATCCCAACGCCACGCATAGGTTAGTGACCAGGACAGACAGATTTTCGGCTTGCTTAATGCTCCGTTCGAATGAGTTGATGCCCCTCAGCTTTGAAGTCACTACGAAACATTCAGTCCAGAATGACATACTTGGAGCTCTTCAACGGAAATACACTTACATCTAACACACGCCACTTTGCGTCAGCCAAAGTGGTTCACGATGTGGTCTCGGTTTGCGTACAGAAACTCTTTGATCCGATCGCGCTGAGCCGCAGCGTCGCCCTCCATGTTTTCGTCCATATCGGAGTCTTCCGTGTCCGAGTCATCGTCCATGTCTTCCTCGTCCGTGTCGTCCCCCAACGAGGAGTCGACCTCAACGAGGTCATTCAGATCCACGAGGACATTATGTAGAACAATGGCACTAGATATAATCTGAGCCATTTGCGTCGTCGCAGCGTCTCCATCCTCCGTCCTCTGTCTCAGCGGCGACTGCAGGATCCGAAAGCGTTTCTTGATCATCTCGCCCGTCCGCTTCACCGCGCGTTGCGTCGTCGAATGCAGACTGTTAAACAGCATTTCAGCCGCCGATATGTCCGTAGTGACTGGGTAAGGTACCACAACATGCTTCGACAGCGGGTATCCTCCATGGCCGACAATGTGCTTCCCTTCCGGGATAATCTCGGCCAAGCTCCTTCCGAACCGCGAGTACCTGAGCGTCTCTCTGTCCGTGATCCCTCCCGGTCGGACGTCCATGGACCTGACTCGACACTGGGCGTCCACCACGAGCTGCACGTTCTCAGCAGGGAAGTGTCTGCTGCAGTACCACCCTTCCCAGTGTCGGGGGCGCTCGATCTCCACCAACATTCCCCCGACAGCCAAGCAGCAGTTCGGGTAGCCGCAAATGGACTGAAACTCGTCACTAAGTCGACTCCAGTGCTCGTTCGACGTGGGGAAGTTAAAATACTGGGTCTTAACGTTATCCGACAGCAGGACGGTCATCACCTGCCACAAGTAGCGCCCAACAGCTTTCGACGTCGTGTCGAAGGTCTCCGCTGCCTCTTCCAGCGTCGTACAGTGCGTCAAATAGAAAAAAACAATTGCCACGCGGTCCCGTAACTGGAACCGAGAGCTTGCGCCAATGGGGCGATGCGTTTGCATCCACTGGCGGCCCAGGAAGGCGCAGATCCAGTCGAACGAGTCGCGCCGCATGCCGAAAGTTGCGCGGAACTTGGCATCGTCCATTTCCAGCGGTGAGAGCGACAGGCGGCGGCGTTTTACAGCCCGCTGCGTGGATACATTGATAGATGACTCGGTTGCGTGCACAACCGCCGCCAGTGCCGTCGACACGGCCGTCTCTACGGCCGCCAACGCCACGGATCTATTCGGCTCGTCCATTATCGTTTTTATTCCTGATTTGCGACGATTTGAGTAGACTAAAAATAGTCGGACTATATCGTCTTTTATTCGAGACGGTTTGAGTGGACTAAACAATAGTCCAGATGGTCGACGCGTCCTTGGAGCACGTGGCTGTGGGCTGCAACGCCACCAGCAACGCGCTGTCAGTGCCCGTTCATGGTTCGTCAAGTGGCTCTAAGTTTAGCAACTACACTGCCGCGTTTGCAGCGCAGAACGTGGTGTGTGTGCTGCGTTGCGCCCATGATAAGGACTCGAATGGTGCCCCGCTGACCATTTCGGAGACGCTGAAGCATCAGGAGGCGGCAGTGACAGACGCCGCAAGACTCACGAGCGTTCGACTACAACTGGATGCGCAGTCGGATCCCCAAGTGCTCGCGGGGGACTCGGAGGGGCGTGTGTTCCTTTGGAAAAAGTCGTCGACAGGTGCCTGGAAGGTGGAAAAGCTCTCGGACGATCGTCACAAGCTACCACAAGTGGCTGTGGCTGCTGTGACAATTGCAGAAACTAAGAGACGTCGACTGTACGTCGCGGCGTTCTCCAATGGGACGTTGGTGGTGTTTGCAGAGGCAAAAGAGGGCGGGGTGGTGACGCTGGTGAGTCGCCTGGAGCTCGGCGTCAAGAGCATCATGGAAGCGGTGGAGGCGACGGTGGTGGACAGTGAGGATGGAGACGGAGAGGAGAGCGTTCTTGTAGCGGCGGCGGGAGTGGATGCCAAGGTGCATCTGTTTGAAGTGGCGGGAGGAAAAGATACCCTGACGCCGTTGTTGGAGCTTGAAGGCCATCGAGGCTGGATCCAAAGTCTCGCATTTCAACAGCCAGAGAGGAAGGAAGGCGTGAGTATTTTGATGTTGGCATCAGCGTCGCAGGATCAACGTATTCGACTGTGGAAGATCACTGCTCGCTCGAAGACTGACCCGCCCAGTTCGTCTGGAGAGGTCAAGGACGGGTACCTTGCTGTTGGTGAACAGATGATGTACATCGTGAGCTTTGACGCTTTGCTTCTCGGCCATGAAGATTGGGTCACGTCTGTGCAGTGGACGCAGTTGCCAACCGAGGATAGTGCTGGCGCCTGCGAGTCTGCCCTACTTTCGTCTTCGATGGACAACACGCTCATTATGTGGACGAAGCCAACAGACGCACTTGGTTCGTGGTCTCTGTCACTTCGCGTCGGTGAAATGGGGGGTAATGGACTACTGTCGGCTGGCGTGTTACCTGCCCGTGACGACCGCTTGAATCTCGTGTCGCTAAACTTTGGCGGGCAACTGGAGCGGTGGGAGCAGCAGCCAGTGCCGTCGAAACTGTTCCAACCAGCCATTTCAGTAAGCGGGCACTGCGCTGAAGTCACCGATATTTCATGGTCGCCACGCGGTGACTACTTGGTGTCTGTATCTCTGGATCAGACTGCACGCGTTCTGGCACCCTCAAAGCTATCGAAAGGCAAGTCTAAACGAACAACGGACTGGTACGAAATTTCAAGAGCACAAGTCCACGGATATGACATCAACTGTGCGTGTTTTGTACTCGGAAAACACCACGACCAGTTTGTGAGCGGTGCGGACGAAAAGATTTTGCGCGTGTTCGAAGCTCCCGATGAAGTGAAACAATTGGTAGGTCAATTAAACCCGTTCAGCGGTAGTGACGAGGTCGTTGCTGGTCCACAAGTCCGCACGGTGCAGCATGCATACCTTCCAGAGCTGAGTCTTACGAACAAGTCGACAGAAGAGGAAACACCAACTGTTGCTTCAGAAAGCAGCAATGGATATGCCAACCTAAAGGATTCACTGTCCTTGCCGGTTGGAGATAGATTGGGTCGCAAGACGCTTTGGCCAGAACAGCGCAAGCTTTACGGCCATGGAAACGAGATGCTGTCCGTGACTTCGTCCCACTCGGGCGAATTAATCGCGTCTGCCTGCAAGTCTCGGGAGGAGCGATATGCGGCGGTGCGCTTGTGGAATACTTCGGATTGGAGCGAAGCACAAGAGCCACTGGAGGGTCACAAGAGCTCTGTGGTGCAGTTAGCGTTTTCTCCGAATGACCAGTTTCTTCTGTCTGTGTCCAGAGACCGGCAGTTCTGTTTGTACCAGCGACAGCAAAGCTCCGAGACGAAATTTGCACTCGTGGAGCATGTGAAAGCGCACCGACGTATTATTTGGAGTTGCTCCTGGTCTCCAGACTCGAGTATGTTTGCTTTAGGATCGAGAGATCAGTCCTTTTCTCTTTGGAGTCAAATAGGCGGCAAGTGGGATCGGGCCTGCAACTCGATTGCAGTCGATGCTGCTGTCACTGCAGTAGCCTTTTTCCCACAGCTACACGAAGCTATTGTTGGCCCCGTATATGTTTTGGCCGTGGGTCTCGAGACCGGAGCTATCCGATTCTTCGCTGTCTCACAGTCCAGCGATAATACTGTTGAAGTAAAGTGTACGCAAATGGGTGACGTTGCATGGGAGCTCTCTCCATCAGCCGCAATTCTACGGTTGGCCTGGGGTCCTGCTACAAATGAAGATGAGCATACTCTTGCTGCAGCAAGCAGTGACAGCTCAGTCCGTATGTTCAGCATTAAACTCTAGATCCAAAGGCTTTGCTATGCTGCTCGGGCTCACGAACTGGACGAGAGTTTTCGAATGGACCGAACAGAAAAATAAACTACATCAAGCACCGCTCAACTTCAGATTGCATATGCTTGTACTTAGTGATCTCGCTCTCGAGAATCTGGGCCTGCGTTGGGTACAGCTCTTTCACGTAATCTAAGTCTTGGCGACACAGCACATGAATCTGCACCCACGTGAGCGCTACAGTTGTTGCTGATCGCTTGGTGTGCTGTAGTAACGCCATTTCACCAAAGTAATCGCCCTTGCGAAGGATGCAGATGATCTTAATGGTCTTTGAATTCGGATCCAGCACGCCAACAGAGCCTTTCGAGCCGATAAACCCCATCCAGTCACCGAACTCACCTTGTCGAATTAGCACATCGTCTTGCATGTAGATCACTGTCCGTAGATGCAGAATGAGGACCTCAATCACGGCTGGAGCCAATGTTTTCGCGGACAGGAAGGGAATCCGTCGGATCATATCTCGGTACAGCTGGAACTTGATCTCGCAGATTAGTGCCGGTGATAGTTCATTGATGAAAGCGTCAGCATCCCCACTGATACTCTTTGTTTCACGCCACAGGTTCTCATAGTAGCCACGAATACGTTTAGCAAGATCGTCGGGGATACCGAGGAAGCGACAGCGCTCCGATGTTGTGATGATTTTCTTGCTGTACGCCGCTTCACTCTCATCGAAGGATGCAATTAGCGCAGCAACTGCACCGAACACGCTAGCTTGGAGAATGTTGCCTATCAGCATGAAGCAAGCGACTGAGATCAACTCGATTGGCGAGTACATTACGGGAGGGCTGGCATTTATCGATCCGATTATCAGCGACCAGCAGAGGCTGTACTCGTCAAACCGTGTTTTTGGTATAAAAACACCCTCTTCCAGATGCGATCGCCACTCCACCGCCACGTAGCTCCAGTAGCAAGTTAACAGGTGTGCAATCACGAGTACTAAAGCTAGCAGCAGTACGAAGCGTACAAATCCTGCTTTCCTGGCTGAGTGGATCCTGTACGCCAGATTGCTCACTTTAGTCAGGCGAAGGATTTTAAAAAATCCCACTGCATCACTGTGGTCGAAACGCGCAAAGGCTTCGAAAGGGAACCAGCCGAAAAAGTCTGGTATTGCCCAACCGCTCAAGAGATAATTCGTTGCTGTCCGTCTGGGACCCGATATGAGGTCCCCGTGCTCGTTGATATACGATGAAAACATCCGCACGATGAAGTCCATCGCGAATATCACGGGCTCCACCACGTTATACGCATCGAAAAACGTTGAGCTGTAGTTGAAGCCCAACGAGAGTGGCGTGAATATGATGTCGAGCAGTATTACCACCATGACTACCGTATCCCAAACGGTTCGGTACTGTGAGTTGTGTCGTAACGTGTACGGGCTGACTTCACCCTCGAGATTGCGGGCTGAAATGATATCCTCAGGGGACACGCTGGCGTCTCCGCTGGGTTTCTCGGAAAACATGTTGTTCTTCCTCTTTCGGATTGTTCCTGCGCTCCGAGTCAAGTTCATGGAGCTGACTGAAAATCGCCGAGAGACTGCATCATCGTCTTCTGAGGGCAACCCCTCGGTCTTGTGAAGCTTGCTTAGCTGCACAACTTTCATTATGCGCCGTTGAAGCGGTGTCGGCTGTGGTCCAGTCTCTTCCGTTGTTTCGGTCAGTGCATCCAATTGGGTCGCCCCATGTTCAAGAGATTCCTGGCCTGGTAACGCTGCTTCTGGAACTGCTATGCGTCCTTTATGCAATTTTGCAGCATTGACAGGCTTTCTGTCCATCGGCCTCACGGTTGCGAAGGCATCGACTGCGTCTTGCAGTACCTCTGGAGCCTCAGGTGGGACGAGTCTCAACGCTTCAAGGCCACCCAATATCCCCAGAGGGGGCCCCTTCGTGAACAGGTTATAGCCTAAAGGTGCGCAGTTCTCACTGAGGTTCCGGTTCTTGTTCCTTGACGTTGTGATCTACGAAAGCACAGTACCAGCAACTTAGAGCTGTGGTTAGCAACATGTCAAATGCTTCGCCTCACCTGAACTTGGCGGTGCACCAACGAGTTGAGATCACGCAGCATTCGATGTGTCATCTGCATATCGGTTTGCACTTGGTCTAGTCGCTCTTCTATCACCGTCAGTCGGTCGGGGCCGCGAGGGCCAAAACTACCACTTTTGTCCAAGTTGGCGGAGGAATCATAGCGCTGCTCCACGATGCGTGGCATTTCTTCAACGCCACTGCGGTCCATCGTGTTGATGTGGTAGCAGCTTGTTTGCGACCGCTCGCCAATAGTCGGGAGATCTATTCGTCACGTTCAAGAAGACACGAATATGGATGAACCGCTATCCGAAGATGAACAACAGCAGGCTAACGAGCGCAACGGGGACGACAGAGTGCAGTCGTCGGAGAAGATCCGGTCGTTGCGAGCCGCAATCGATGCAAAACTACACGAACAAGGAATCTACGAACAGATCCGCGACCTGGTACACTTGAAAAGTAACGCGAACAAACCCGTCGAAGGGAACGCAGGTAGCGAGCACCAGCTCAACAGCGAGGGAGATCTTGGAGACGATAAAGCAGAAGACAAGTTGATCCGCGATGTACTGGAGAGCGAAGTAGTGCAGCAGTTGCTGGCCACCGTGCGAACAATGGAGTTGACTGCACCTCATCATGGTACTGCGAACACTTTCAATGGGAATGAGGCTAGAGATGCTGATGACATTGAACTGGAAGACGAACGGGATGTGATCCTTTACTTACGATTGTGTGGAGGGAAGGCATTTGTCGACCAGCTCGTCGAGCTCGAGCAAGACGGCGGCAACGAAGGCTTGGGTGAAACGAAATGTCCTGTCGGCACTGTCTTGACTTACTTTCGAATCAATGTAACTTTCCAGCAGCAGCGCCAAAGCTCGCTAGATGTCCGATGCTGCGTTGATCCGCCGTTTGACGAGCATTTTCGCTTTCATGTCGAGAAGAAACGAGCTCGCACGCGAGCTGGGGCAGCTTACGCCGTGGATGTGACGTCGCCCTGGGAGGCTCTTTGTCTTGTTGAGGAACCGGTGCAACTTGACTTGATCAAACTGACCAAGAAGCTGCTGAACCGAGATGACAATGGTAAAGCTCAGTGGAGAGAGCTCTCGAGTGAGCTGTTGGCGGTGCATCGTCTGGATTGGCGACGCATTTTGTGCTCTACACTTGCGCTCGTGCATTTCCCAGTGCAGCTCACCGGACGAATGAAGACCCCGGTGGGTTCGCTAGACATTCGTGCTGACCTGTTGAATTGTAAGCGAACGGCTAGCATTGCTCATGAAGCTAGGGCGTTTCTTAACAAGGAGGCGCTCCAGCGTAATGCAAGCAACCACTCCTTCTACAAGTATGCCAAGCAGTGGTGGGACGAGTACCGAAGTGAGACGCGTGAAGTAAGGAGGCGACCTCCGGACACTTCGGAATCGCCAGCAGCAGGAGAGGACGAATACTCCCAGCTACTTGCACAAATTGGGTCTCGCCAGCGCCTCGTGAAGATGTTCGCTGAAGATGAAGAGGGCTGCTATCGCATGGTCTGCAAGTTTGTTGTTCCCCTTCGAGTTCCGTTTGCAGTACGAAGCCCAAGTGAAGCAGCACGCTTTGTCGGTTTGCTACCGTACGAGTCAAATGCTCTTGTTGGAGGTGCGATGGATGAAACATGGCGATGTATCGCCACGGTATTATCCCTTCGGAAAGGCGATGCACAAGACCACGCCGTACGTATCGTTTTTTCGTGCTAACGTCAGCTGTACCATTATCCTAACGAAGTGATGTGCTCTTGACTAGCTTCTGCTCGGATCGCTGCTTTTGGGCTGCGGTCTCGATGCCTACATGTGCATTGGAACAATTTCTGCAAGTAAAAGCGCTTCACGTTTTGCCCGTGGATCGCAACGTAGCTTTGATGACCGCGAAAACTCTCGATCGGCAGAAGTTGGCCACGTGTGGGTGCTCACACGAGGCAACAGGTAAAGTACTCTACAAAATTGCACTAACAAGTTATATTACTAAAAGCCTATCAACTCGTGCTGGTACTGGGAGCAGCACGGCCGAAGTGATGCTTTGGGAGACAGTGACGGGCGAGAAATTTGCGGTGAACGACGCCCGCGCGCCAAGACGCCGCGGTTACTGCGCGATCGACTGCGTGTTCAACCATCGCCAATTCTTTGCGAATTTGCAGCCGCGTGCGTGCAAACTCGCCGAGTCGTCGTTCGATTTTGACGATGAAAGCTGCTGGAAGCGGATGGATGAGCGCCTCATTGCCGATCTCCCGTTCGGTCAACCTCCAAGTGCTCTCACGCCACCCGACTTGGCTTCTGCACCGTTGGTAGAACAGGATTGGACTGTGGCTTTGAAACGTGAAATTTCCTCCCGGAGAAGAGCCGACGGCCTCGTAACTCGATGGAGCGACGAATTGAGTTTCTACCTGCTGCCAGCGCTCAACTCGTACGAACTCGAGCGATTGTACGGCGTGACGCAAATCGACAACACTTTTTTCCAGCAGAGCGTGTCCAACTTCGTCCAGGAAGGGCACACTTTCCAAGGGGTCCCGGTACTGTTCACGACCGAGAGTCCAAACGGAGCGTTCGATATTATGACATCCAACCCGGTCGTCCCCGACATTTTATCACTCCACGCTCGGTCAGCACAATTCGCTCTCGCAGTGCGCTGCTTCGTCTACGCGCAACAAACCAAAGCCATTTGGGTCATGCTGGCCGCCACCTACCAGAGCACAAGCTAGTATTAACGTCTAGAGTTTGACTCCTATATTTAGATAAAGTGTGGGTTTCTTTCTGCACTAGGCGGGAATCTCAGCCGCATCCGCTTGGAACTGCTGCACCATGGCCTGGGCCGTGCGCGGGTCCACGACTTGGATGGTGGAACTCACGGCCAGCAGTTTCTCCAGCGCGTTGAGCAGCTTGGGCAGGCTGCGATAGCTGCGCTCCGGCTCCAGGATTATCTCCGTGAGCCGCTGCAGCGTGAAGGGTGGGCTCTCGAACGTCTGCAACAGCTGCGTGACGCTGGCGCGGCGGCTCTTGCTGGCGGAGGGGGAGTCCATCTGGTCAAGCGCCAGCTGTAACTTGGCCAGCAGCAGCACCTTGAGGTGCGCCCAGGCGTAGCATGGGACGCCCGTCTGGCGCATCTCGAGCAGCACGCGTTCCAACGTCGGCGAGATGCATGTGACGCTGCCGGCCGCGAAGCCTGCAAGAATTGATACAACAAGTGAGGATGATGGAGCGAAAGAGAGGCGAAAAAAGCAGCGTACTGGCTAACTCTTCCTCGGTGGCGATGATTTCCTGCTCGAGCGAGTCGGACGTCATGATGGAGCGAGTATACAGGACGAGGCGGATTGACTTGTGCGGAGATTAATGTGCGGCGGTTCCGGTGCTGTACCGTGATGAATGGAAAGTGAGAGTTCTCAAGTAATTGATACATTTATGCTATGTTTGAAGAATGAAGCCGAGAGAGGCTAGGAAAACCTTTGGAATATGATCGGATTAAAATGAGTGAAATAAGATGGGCTACGGTAGTCAGAGAGTTTCCGTTGACAAGGAGCGTTTCTTTATGACCGCTAACATGGCTACACTTTCTATATTTTATCTGGGAGCCGGCAAATTGCGTTTGGCGGCGTCGTTTTTCTGGTCATTCGCACGGTATACTGCTGCTGATGAGCATGTGCACGCCCCTGATAACACAGCGAGCGCCAAACACTTGCTAAAACGTCAAGAAACTGGTCCATTGCCTTGTTTGCTGACACATGATACAGAATCCGAATTGACATGCCAGCACCGAGGGGTAAGTCACACCGTGTAATCAT
Source organism: Phytophthora lateralis (assembly GCA_000500205.2). Classification (NCBI taxonomy): domain Eukaryota; phylum Oomycota; class Peronosporomycetes; order Peronosporales; family Peronosporaceae; genus Phytophthora; species Phytophthora lateralis. Next base: position 30,081 of record KV724020.1, on the reverse strand, counting down.
AGCCTCCATCACCCAGGATTGGCTTTTGCTGGCGTCCCCGACTGGCCCCGCTGCAACAACTCCTTTCCGATTCTACGTCCTCCAAGCGCTTGTTTCAGCCACTCCGGACGCTGTAGTGGCTCTTAATTCGGCGCCTCAACTGTAAACGACAAAGCCTGGTATCTTCTTGTTGTTTTTGTTGTTTCACCAACGCACATACATGTACTTCAACCACAGAAAATGTCCCTGCCATGCTAAGCTTACCAGGATGATGCACGAGTATTTCGTGCGTACGCTATTACCAGAAGGCAACAAGTAGTAGAGTCTTCGGGTACTTCATAATCCACTTAACCGAGCCATGTGAATGGTAAACCCGCTATTAGACGGTGAGGTTTGCAGTGCAAGACGTGAAAGCAGGGCGAATACACATCTTTGCTATGGGGACAATTCCACTGTGCAATCCATCCTTGCAGATCCGATAAGTGCAGCCACATGCTGTGCCGACGGAGCAAGTTCCCTCACGGTGACCTTCCCTCCACCGGATCGAATAACCATCTCGTCATCGTGTTTACTTCAACTTGTTTTCTTGATCATCAGACGAATTCGTACTCATTCAAACTCGGAATGCTGGTATGAACCATTGTATAGCAACGTATGATGCCCTGTAGCTCTATTTCCTGGTTAAGTTTAGACAGCTCACACCCTGCACACATGACAAAGTGCAAGCAATGTCAGTATCGTAGCTCGGACGTCTATGTCTTTAGACGACGTTGAGATGCATCGCGATCGGGAATCATCACAACGCTACCATGTTTACGATCTGGACGGACTCCATTTCATACGATCCGGTCTGCGTTTGATGTTCCAGTCGTACGCATTCCGTGGCTATCAAGTGACATTCATCATACTTGGCTCTCAAATCTTTCTTTGACTTTGCACGATGGCAGCCCGGTTTAGTATTGAATATGTCAATCGTATCTCCCCAGACGCAATCAACCTGAATCGTGCTCTGTGGCAAACGCGCAAGCTTTATCCGATACGCGACCGATTTCAGGGGCGGTAACTTCACACCAATTACCAGCAACAAAGACGATCGGCGTAAATGAAGTGCTGTCGCTGCAGTCACACACGTTACTCCACTTTGAGTTGCTCTGCACGATTACTACAGTAGGCTATCTGGGAGTGCAAGTACTGCATGTAATTCCCACCAACGAAGAGGTCTTTGGAAAACGCTGCAGAAGAATTGTAGACATCTTGCAACCGCTCATTCCTCAATTTCCTGCCTTCCATCCGCAACAAGAAGAACAACAAACCCAGCATGATCTCGACTACTTGCGCCGCACTCGCTCTCACGGTTACCGTCCTCATCGCTGCCGTAGATGCCATTGACGCCAGTGCTCTCAACACCACCCAGGCCACCTACACCACCGGCTCCATCATGAGCGTCACGGAGGTCGCCACGATCAGCCAACGTGGCATTTGCGACGTCGCTCGCGCCAACCGCATGTCCGACCCAACCATCCCGTTCGCTGCAGATACAGAAGTCATCATCCCTGCCCAAGTGTGCGACCCTGATGACACCTCCTGCTTCACTGTCGTGGACACTGACACCACCAACTTCTGCCTCATGGGCGGCCCTCACCTCTACTACACGCAGCGCAACGACACGTACCGCACGATTGCGCTCGAGAGGTTCAACATCACGCTTGATAGCGTGCTGACCGCGCTGGCTGTCGATACTTCTCAAGCCGATGTGGAGCTGGACGCGGGTCTGTTCATCAAGATCCCGTCGTGCTACCCGAGCCAGTGCACGATCCAACCTTACAAGTTCACCTACGCACGTACAAGGACCTGGCCGATGAGTTCGGCTCGTCGGTGGGTCAGATCATCGCGTACAACCCGACGTACAGCCATAGTGTGGCTGACACGGGGGACGGTCCAGTGTTGACGATCCCGATGGACTGCAAGGCGCTCTCTGACAACGTCACCTCCATGACTTGAACTGTAGTTTTCTTTTCGTGCAAGTTAACCTAACTTCAAAAGCATTATTCCTTGTGTTTGGCCGATGCGCACCGTTTGTATGAACAGCCAGCACTAAAATATCAACAGTATTTTTGTCCAACATATTCAACTCGGACGCTACTACCACTTGATGGACCCGATCATGAGCGATGGTAACCTCGCCTCGACTGCTAATGGGCCAATGCTGTCGCTCGAAGAGGTCACTCGAGTCGTTCAGGTTAGTACTTTAACTCCTCGCATGCTTGATCGGCGTTCGAGCTGATAATTCGTTTCCAGAAAATGCGAGAAGATCAAGAATCGTTCCTTCAGCAGCAGCGAGACGTCATAATTCAGCAAGTTTTGGCGAGTATCCAACAATCTGGAGTACTCACTTCAATTGATACGCTTTCTCACTCGACAAAGAAGACCAGCAAGAAAGAGAAGACTTCGTCATCTACTGCTCGTCTGGAACAAAACTTGCATACACTTGTTCACCACTCGCTTGCCGACAGTGGCTTGAATTTCCCACATGTTCGCAGCACAGCACACGAAGCAAGGTCTCAACGCTCACAAGTCTTCGTGCGGACGGAAAATGCAGCTGAAAGTTCTACCAAGAATAAGCAAATCATTCTGAGTCGAGCTGAATACGAAGGAGGTGATGCAAGCGCCTCGTTCGCTGTGAACAATGAAGGCCACGAAGATGATGATCATGCGGATACACAACGCGAGATCTCAACTCAAGAGGTAAAACACGCGCTAACTGGTTCACCACTTCGCGTTACTCGCCGTAAGGGGTCAACGTCAGAGAAGCGGCGACGCCATCGTCACAATGGAGCAAACCAATCTCGCTCTCGTTTGGATATCGTTGATGACGATTACACCAAGTTTACCGATCCGGTCGATGCAGCTTTCGATGCTGTACGTAAGAAAGTCGACTTGAGAACGCTCGCAATCCTGGACAGGTCCAAGGTCCTCCTTGGGCAAGTCAAGCAACACTCGTCGACAGATGGGAAAACCAGCTTTGTCGACAAGCTACGTCAACGTAATCGTAGTATCAAACAGTACCCTGACACTATTTCTTTAGACAAAGAAACTGGTATAGGCCAGACTCTGGATGATAACAATCAACCAGATCCCTCAGACGAACCAGCACGAGACATCGACAAGAATGACAAGACTTCGACCCACACGGAGAGTGAACTGGAGGTGAGAGAGAGCAACACGCCTACGATCGACCCAAGTACAATTCGTTGCGATCTTGAGCTCTTACAACCCCCTCCAAAATCTCCTGACAATGAAAACGAATGGGAAAATGAACTCGCGCGCCAGATTTTGACAATCTACGCAACGTCTGTCAAGGCTAAAGCACTTGAAAAGGCTAATAGCACCAGCATCGGGAAGCAGCAGAACGACAAGCAGAATCGGGGTGAAAGCTCAATTGGTCGTGAGAAGAGCCGGCTTCAAAGTGCCAGTAAGTCTGGGTCGAGTCACAATCGAACAAAGTCTCTCGGTACTTCTTGCTCGCTTCCGGCAATCCGGAATAGTTCTGCATTCAAGCATACGAAACAGACACATCGCGTCTCCTCTTCAGCGGCAGCCGTTCATTTCTCATGGGAGCCGTCACAGCGCCTTCAGGATGGCAAAGTGATTATCAATATGCCTCGGGTTCCTCGACCAATCTGGTTTGCAGGTACGGGAACTGTAAAAGCTGTCTGGTGTGCCCTAGCTGAAGGGTTTACCAAGCTTCGGCCTCAAAATGGCTCTCCCGGAAAGCCGAACTCAAATGTTTCGAATACGTCCGTGTGTGGCCATCGATTGTGCGAAGAAGTCCGACAACTAGAGGCCAAGAAAAAATTTGCACAGTGCATCACCACTCTCGAATCGCTTCTGGTCGCTTTAGTTCGTGCCCGTGGTGTTGACGAGCTTGAGACTAAGCTGTGGAAGCAGCTTGTTGTGGCTTGCAACGCGTTTGCAAGCCGCTGCATTGATTATCAGAAATTCCCGGCCGGTCTGCAGCTTATGAAGCAGGCTGAACATCTCATCGACAACTCCATTCTGGTGGATAGCACGACGAGGATGGAGCTCTTGGCATACCTCTACGACACGTATGCGCATTATTACTACAGACGCCGCAAGCCACACGCGGGGCTCCAATATATCCTCAAAGCCCACGAGATCCACAGCAAACAGAGTAGTTGGTCTCACCTCGCCAAATGCCGACTTCATATCGCAAACTTGCTTTCATTCCAGATCAAACACGCGGAAGCCATGAGATACATGGCAAGCATTCTCGAGCTGATTGAAGAAAACAAGCTGGAAGAAGCATCCGAAGGGGGCGTTGGTGGTGGCTCAGCGCAAAAGCTTTGCCTTGCAGCAGTGTGCTATAACAACCTAGCTGTCGAACAATTGCACATGCGCGAGTTTGAAGCAGCGAGTGTTTCATCTGCAAACGCCCAGAGACTTGCCAGATTGTGCTTGAGTTATAGCAATCGGTGGCTATCGCAATTCCAAGCCACAAGTGATTGTATCGCCTTGGCCATCGCAACGCTCATGGAGGACATCAACGCCAGCAAAGAGACCGATTGTAAGGCATCACCACCGGCAGAAGAATAGTGAAATCATCCAGATCTAAACGTTTAACATGATCATTCGCATACAGCACCCAGTGTGTCAAGTAAAAGTAAAAACCTTTCACGCCCACCCAGGCAGGTCAATCCGAGTTATCACTCCCCCTTCGTCGTGAAAGATGCGAGCCACCTGCTTCCATGATAGTAGTCATCAGTAATATATCCATCCGAAACAGGGCGTACGTTGGTACTTGGCTTACCTCTTGAGCTAGAGACGCTCGTGCCGGGTCATCCAATGCCAGCTTCTTTTGACTGAATGGGTTCAATCGTTAATCAGCATGGTGAATGTTCGCTTTGATACTCACGCATAAATGCTTACCTCGCCTGAACGAGCTCGTTCGCTCGCCAGATCGCTGCTTTCAAATCGTGCAATTGACTCGTAGCAGCTTGATACTCGTCGCTTGCTTCAGCGAGCTGGAGCACACCACGAAACGACGTATTACATATTACACATAATAGCTTTCTAGAAGGTATACGCATGCCAAACCTGCACTGCCTTGCGTTTTGCTCTCCAGTCTTCAACGTATGCAAGAAACAATTCTTGATCCAGCGACTCGCGAAATTGCAATTTCAAGGCACTGGAACAGACCAAGAATGCATCCTAATACAGGGGTGTCAGAGCTCATTAAACTTCCGCATCATCGATTTACAGTCTCCCAGCACCTTGCTAGCAGCTCGCTCGAATAAAACCAGCTGAGCCAAGAACTGGGTCGCATCCTGAAGCACACTGCACTCCGAAAGCAGCACTCAGGATCCATCCCAACATCAGCCTCCTATTCTAAAAACGCATACCTGCGAAATGTTGCGTCTCCATTTTTCAGTCTGGCAGCAGTTCGCACGAAGGCATTGATATGGTCGCACTCCGCTTTCGAAAACACAGGCCCTGCAGTCTCCACCTGCGCATTCCTGAACAAAGCACTCAATTTCTCAATACCTATAAAATCTTATGTCGAAAAGACGTACGCAGTGGTGATCGTCCGGCAGATTTCAAAGTGCGGGAGCAGCATCGTCGCCATGGACGTCTCGATGGTCCGGATACTGAAACGCAACTGCTTGGCTATCTGCAAATGCTCGTCTGCACCAACCACCAGTCACTCAGTCTCATCACCTTTCCACCCACAGCCTCCCAGTCCTACCCACCTTCCAGCGTCGCCTCGAAGCTCGCCGTGAGCTGCTCCATGGCCTTCTCGTACTGCGCCAACCGCTTCGAGTGCGAGTTGCGCAACACCAGCGCCGCCTCGTCCAGAAACTTTGCCAAATGCTGCAACAAATCCACGTCAGATACAAAACCTCGTCCAACTCAGCTGCACAAGTCGTCACCAACGTCGCGTTTCTCGGTCAACAGTCTGCAAAGCACCGCGTTCCGATATATCGCAGCCTCCAGCGCCCACGTGTGCGTTCTCAGCGCTTCTGGAGCCGCTTCCGACTTGCAATAGTCGATAAGCGCCTGCAAAAATGAAGCCAGCTCCTGTTCGCCCAGGAACGTAGGAACTAGCCCCACGAGCCGCTCGAAGCGACGGGTAAACCTCTGGCAGGACGACTTCTGCACGTCCTGCAGGTCCTGCAGGTCCTGAAGAATGCTGTGTATGCACACCACCACGTCGCTCAAGGCGAAGCGGTGCTTGTGCACCAGCAGCAACTCAAAGTCGCGCAGGACGGACGCCATCCTGCGATCCTTTTGGTCCTGTTCACAAAATTACATAAATGCCGTAAATACAGAAGGATAAATACATATTTACCGTAAATAAATTGTCGTCAGACGTCCACACTTTGCGATGGTGTCGCCCGTGCATCATGCGGCTCGAGGCGCGTCCGCTGCGCTCCTTTCCGCCGCAGTTCTCTCCAACTTGATGACCAATCGCAAGGCACTTCTGCAGCTGCTACAGCTGCGTCCTTCTCCATTGACGTTCACGAAACCTTCGCGCAACGCCGCGGCCCTCGCGCTGTTCATCGGTCCGTCAATTGCTCACCTAACAGTCCATTTCCATACTAAACCTGTTCATTGCAGGCATCTTCCGGTATTTGCAGCGTCACGCCTCCATCCGCGCCAAACTGCAACCAAAAGCCAAGACGGAACTCGTCCCGGGGGCTGTCCTGGCGTCTGCAATTGCGTCGGGACTGGGAACGGCCTGTTTAGCGCCCAGGACCCGACCGGCACTCGTGTCGCTGCTGGCGACCAACGCTGCGAGCCAAAAGCTCCGCGAAGTGATGGCTACACACCCGCAATTGCGCGTCTTGCAGCCCTTGGAGCTGCTCGCGTTCATGGCGGCCGTAGGCTGGATCTACTACTCGGGCTTCTTCCACCCCGAGAGCTACCAGCGCTCGCACATGAGACTCATCCTCAAGTACGTCCTGTTGACGCAGGACATGGCCTCGGGTCTGCAGGACCAGTACCACATCGGACGCAATGCGAACCCGTGCGCTATGCGCCACCCCGGACTGAGCTGCGGTCAGTTCGCACGCAGCGACTTCATGCAACGCGTAACGCGCGAAGCTTTCCGACTTTACCTGCCCGTGCACTTGTCGGCGTGGCTGTTCGCGCAACGACACGCAAAAGTTCGCGCGAAACCTGTGGCTGCGCGCGTTGGGCGCTTCGGTGCCAAGCTGCTTCGGTCCTCCGCCTACTTCACCGCGTTCGTGTACGCGGGTTGGGTGCTGTCGTGCCACATGGGGGGCATTGGCGACAAGTCGCTCTCGCACCGCAAACTGCAGTTCTTCCTGGGCGGCGCGCTCCCGTCGCTCGCGATTTTCATCGAGTCGCCCTCGCGACGGCGGCCCATCGGCCTCATCCTCACGTCCTACGCGCTCGTGAGCATGGGCAACGTGGCAGTCCGACGCGTTGCGTGGCTGCAACCTGGTGTGAGTCCTGCGCGCGGCTTGTTGGAGGCAGCCTGCGTGGCTGCAGCCGTGGCCGCGACCGTCTCGGGCTCGCTGGAGAGCAACCACCTGGCGCGGCGGGTCTTGCTGGGCGACGTCGAAGCGCGAGCGCTACAGGGCGAGCTTCGACGCAGGAAAGAGGCAGAGGCAGCAGATACCGACCTGGAAGAGGCTCGAGTCGAGTGACCGATAAAGTTTTGCTGGTGCGTCGAATTACCACGTCAGTCGGAAAAAAAGTATCTTGTGCTGTTCCGTGTATTCATCTGAAGCGGGATAGAGTCGGCGATAGTCACTTGACCATGTTCCAGGTGGTAACGACGGCTGGGCGGGTGCGGCTTGGTACAGCTGTGTGCTGTCAAGGAAGTTTTGCAGAGACCGGACCACGACCTACGAGAGACGCGCGCATATAGAGCGTCAGAGCCCGCCACATGCCCATTAGATATCACTGGAAACAGCGCATCTGCTTGTGGAGCAGCCAGCCTGAGTCTCTCATTTCCCATTTCTCCCTACCAGTGGCATAGCGCCACTACACGCCATCTCCATCAACTATGACGAAAGTGTCGAAGCTCATGCGCAAGCTCTTCCGCAAGGACAGCGCCGACACGAACGGATTCCATGGAGGTCGAAGCCTGCAATTGCGACTACGTAAGGCTGTGACGCTGGGCAAGACTCGACAAGTGGCGGCGCTGCTGGACGAAGGCGCGTCGCCCATTTGGATGGAGGAGGAGTCCACCCCTCGCCACCGATTCCGGCGTCGCGACGCGGACGGCTGCCAGCTAAATGCGCTGCTGTTGGCCTGTCGACAAGGTGATGATGAAGTGCTGAGTCTACTACTAGATGCCTTCTTTGAAGAGCCTCAAGGCCTCGCGCACTTCAGTCGTGCCATGTATTGCCTCGTGATCCGCCACGGCCACTGGAAGGCCTTCCAGCGACTGCAACAGCGTCGAGTGCCCATGATTTCGCTCTCGTCCAGGTCATCAACCGACTCCACGAGTTCTCCGACGTCCGTGTCGTCGTCCCAGCTTCTGTCTACTGTTGCAATCGAGAGTTCTAGCTCCAAGCTGCCGATGCCGATTTTCATAGCTGCTGAGCATGGTCGCCACCACATCCTGGCCTACCTGCTAGATCACTACCCTCACGACTGGACCCACTACACGTTTGAAGGATACTCGCTCTTGTCTGTTGCCACCGTCAACGGTCACTACGAATGCGTCCGAGTTTTGCTGGATCATGAGGTAGCTACGGCCAGGGCGATTGACGTTGCTGTGGCCATGGCTCGACGCCACCGTCAAGCCCATGTGCTTGTACTGCTGACGAGCTATCTATCTACGTTTGCTCCCGACCCGGAGCCAGTCTTCAAGAGCTTTGTACCGCCACCACTGAGCAACCACGAAAACAACGGCACCGACTTCGCTTGTCAACCGATTCAATGGCCTAGTCAAGTCACCCGAATTCGCGAACGCAGCTCGATCGCAGAGACCGTCGCAAGCGAGTTCGACGACGATAGCAGACGCAGTAGCCTCCTGTCTCTCGGCTCGCCTATCAACTACAACACGGAGGATATGAACCGAGTAGAGGAGATGCGGCAACGAGCAGAGGTGGATCGCGAACAGCGTCAAAGCGGCATGATGTGGTTTCTGGATGGGCGTGAACCCGTGGAAGAAATGCAGCGTCGTGTCGACCCGTACGGACTAAACGCTGACGGCTTTGCGGTTCTTCGATCTGCGAGGAACCCCAAGCCTGCCGAAGCCAACAAGTACTCGGTCTCGTACCAAGATGAGGAGGAGGCATGGTACGCTGTCAAACCCAAGGACAAGAACCGGCACCACGACGACCTGCTCCGAGGAGATGACGACGACGAACGCTCCTTCGAATCCATGTTTTCGGTTCATGAAGAGGAAGTGAACACCATGTCTGACGAACTGCCTCCTCTCTCGGAAGAGCGACCCCCGATGTCGGCGCCACGATCGGCATCGGTAGTGCGATCCGGCAGGTCTCGCAAACTTATTAGTGTACGCAGTCGTGGTTTCCAGCAGCATCGAATTCTGGCAGCAATTGAAGAGCACCCGGCAGGAGAGACCGAGTCGTAGGTTTCTGAAGAACAACATGCAGCTAGTTAGACAGTAATGGCATCAATACATCATTTGTGTCGCTACAGCTACAGTTTGCAGGGCTTATTCGTTATCGCAAATGCCGTGGAAGCCGAGGTGTACCCCATTCTCAATGTCGCTCAGCGTCGACCGCAGACCGATGAAACCCATCGCCAAAGCTGACAGACCGATCGTTGTCGCCAACATGTACACCATGATGGACTCGCGCTTGTACTTCTTCACCAAGAAACCCACGCACTTCAAGCCGCAGAAGCCGCCCACGAACCCCACGAACGCGAACCACGCCATGTAGTCGAACTGGAATTCGCCCGGGAATTGGCCGTTGATGGCGAACTGCAGCGTCGTGGACGAAGCGGTGAAGAGGATCATGAAACTAGCGGTGGCGGATTGCACAGCCGGCAGAACTCCAGCTTCGAGCATGATAGGGCCCTTGACCATACCTCCACCGATCCCGAGCAACCCGGCAGCGATGCCTGCAATCGTGCAGACTGACGGGAACACCACCACACGCCGCCTGATCCAGTGGATGTCACCCTCCAGGAAGGGGCAATTGCCCAGCACCTTGGAGCGGTTCAGAAGGCGAAGACGATACCCCATCCAAAGTGAGACCGTAACAGGCACGATGAGTGGCAGCAGCGTTAGCAGCCAGTAGTCCGATGAATTGCACGTGATGCCGACAGCACTGGGCGCTCCGTGGCCACCACGAAGCATCGACTGCACAAGAATTAGCAGCCAACACAAGACAAGCGGCCACAGGTACTCGAAGGGGAAAACGCGCCCCTCGCGTCGCTCAATGGCACTGCGTCGCTGCGTTTGCTTGTCATCATCCGATGGAAAGGTGCCAAATCGGCGGTTGTCTGCGCTCTCGACAAGAAGGTCGCTGCTGTTCGGCCTGTGCTCGATAAGTGGGGGCAGTGTGAGGAAATCCGCGTCATCGTCCTCTCGAACCAGGCGTGCTTTGCGCCGTCGACGTGTTTTGTCCAGCCATCGACGCGCCGCCACCTCCACATCAAAACGCTGCACGTCGAAACAGCATGTACAACCCAGCTCAGTTTGCAACTAGTAGTGAAAAAAGATAAACGTACCCGGTAGATTGACCACTGCCGCCCACGGCCACCGCCATTCGGGCCGCCCTTCAATGTAGACTTGATGAGCGCTAGTTGCAACTTAGATTCCTTGTCTTGTATCTGCAGATATCACCACATGCGTTGGAACCTTTGACACGATTTCCCAAATGATTATGGAGTACTTCACAAACCTTGTTGCCCTTCAAGATGGTCTTATACGTGATGAAGGACAGAAGCGTCACCAGCAGCACGAGAATCAGCCAATTGGGGAAAATGTGGTTCAGCATCACGCCAAACACGGTGCCGATGAGCGTCGTTGGCTCCATGAGCCCAACCAAGCCGAAATCGATGAGAGGACGATTCCTGTTCACTGACCAGTCAAGCAATAACGAGTCAGTCAGTGTCAAAGAGTACAAATCTCAACACACAGCCAGGTCTACTCACGTGGATGTTTGCGGCTAAAGTTGACGACGTACATGGCAACGGCACTGCCAAAAATCGTCACTTTCGACAACGGAATCGCGTGCTTCGGGTTGAGACCGGCAAAAATGTACATGGGCACCAGCAGACCTCCGCCACCAATACCTCCACCGGCACCCAACGCCGTGCAGGAGAAGGCAATGAGCGTAGTCAATAGATCATTGTACGTGAATGGAGCGAACAGGTTCTTCTCCACGCAGTAGGCAGCCTCCACGGTCTCTCCAGCGGCTGTCCGTCCGTACTGCGGCTCCGTCTCACCTATCGCCTCGTTCACAACCTCCACAACCTGGCAGCGGTACGCCACGTCCCCAGGATGGTCATTACAGTCGTTAGCTGTTGGTCGGCAGTACTCGCACTTGCTGCAAAGAGTCCACAAACATATTAGTACTAGTGTCAAGCTACAAGTGCCGATTGAGTTCCCCACCCTTCGATGCAGGCGAGCGCTGGGACGTAGCCACAGTCGGTACGTTTGTTGCACGCCAATCCGACGACATCGTAGAATGGCGCGTGTTCTGGATCGGTTGGTGCTGCTGCGCTCGTTGTGGCCTGCAGCGCGAGTATCAACAGCAGCCAAGTCCTCATTGGGTGGTGTTTGACGGCGCAAAAGCAAGTATGAGGTCAAAATTACGAGATGGGGATCAATCCAACTGCCGGGTAACGGTTGCTTCAGCTTCAGCTTCAGCCCGTGGCTCCTCACTTGACCCTACCATGAAAAGCGCATGAGACCAATTAGAGATCTGTGCGTATGGGCGTCATGTCTGACGAGCACGAGAAGCCCACAAAGGTCTCCACGTCACGGGACTAAGATGGACGCCTTGACACTCGAAAGTGTCCGTCCAGCACCGCACTGCAGTCACTTGCGCGTTTGTCACTTCCGAAGCAGCACCGGAAGCGGAACCAACAAGTTTTCCAAGTGATTCAGCAGAAGAGGTCTTTTGTGTTGGTGATTTACGTCGAGACGGTCTCTCCACCTGGATACGAGGCATATCTGGCCCCTGTGCTCTATATCTACGCTTCATCTGAGAGGTTCAAATGTATGGGAGAACAGCCTGCGTATCTATCTAGTGGCAAGGCGGTCGTTCCAGTTGTCAAGTATGCTCATTCGTCGTCACAAATGCCGTTGAAGCCGAGGTGCACCCCCTTCTCGATGTCGCGCATCGTCGACTGGAGACCAATGATGCCCATGGCGAGCGCCGAGAGACCGATCGTCGCCGCTAAGAGGTACACCATGATCGACTCGCGTCTGTACTTCTTCACTAAATACGCCACCACCTTCTGGCCACAGAAACCTCCGATGCAGCCGATGAGGGCAAACCACGCCATGTAGTCGTACTGCCGCTCGCCCGGGAACTGGCCGTTGATGGCGAACTGCAGCGTCGTCGACGACGAGGTGAACAGAATCATGAAGTTGGCGGTCGCCGACTGCACCGTGGGCAGGATTCCCATCTCGAGCATGATCGGACCCTTCACCATGCCACCCCCGATACCCAACAAACCAGCAGCGACTCCTGCCATGCTACACAACGTCGGGAAAATGAGAACGCGGTGCTTGATCCAGTGAATGTCTCCCTCCACGAACGGGTAGGCGCAGAGAACTTTGAGGCGGTTCAGCAGACGCAGCTGGTACCCCACCCAGAGCGTAATTGCCAACAGGATCAACAGCGGTAAGAACGTGAGCATCCAGTAGGCTGCAGAGTTGCACGTGATTCCAATGATGCTGGGAGCTCCGTGACCGCCGCGGAGCATCGACTGCACCAGCACGACAAGCCACGAGAGGACTAGCGGGAGAACGTACTTGAGCGGGAACAACCGCATCTCGTACTGCTCGATAGCATTGCGTCTCTCCAGCATTTGATCGTCATCCGACACAAAGGTGCCAAAGTTGTGCTTATCCAGTCCGCCCAGCAGAGCGTCAGAGCTCGATGACTGGTTCTCACGGAGAGGGGGAAGGGACTCAAAGTCCTCCTCGTCTTGAAGCTTAATGTCAAGCAATTTCTTGTTGCGACGCGTCTTCGCGAGCCACCGGTGTGCTGCAATTTCGACATCGAAGCGCTGTTGGTATAACGTTTATTCATGAAGTTGAGTTAGTGAAAGCACAAATAAAAGAGAGCAGCAAGAGTGCGTATATACCCGATAAATTGACCACTGGCGGCCGCGACCTCCACCGTCAGGGCCGCCCTTGAGCACTGACTTGACGACTGCAAGCTGCTGATTCGACTCTTTCTCGTGTATCTACACGAGCCAAGCAGAAAGTGTGGTAAGCAAAAGTAGGAACTGAAGCAGTGAACACGTTGAATCGCACCTTGTTTCCCTTCAGGACAGTTTTGTACGTGATGTACGACAGCAACGAGACCAGAAGAACCAAGATGAGCCAGTCGGGGAACATGTGGTTCATCATCACGCCGAAGATGGCTCCGATAAGTGTCGTGGGCTCCATGATTCCCGCGACTTGGTAGTTGATCAACGGCAGCTTCGCGTTGGCTGGTAAAACGCATTAAAGAACACAGTCATAAGTACTCATCCCAACGGTAAACGACTACTACTTCAAGCGCTCCACTTACTCGGGTGCTTGCGGTTAAAGTTAAAGAAATAGGCGGACACTGCGTTGCCGAAGATGGTGGCCTTGGACAGCGGGATGGCATGCTTGGGGCTGAGACCGTAGAAGAAGATGTACATGGGCACCAGCAGACCTCCGCCTCCCACACCGCAGCCCGAGCCGAGCGCCGTGCTCACAAAGGCGATGATCGTGGCCATCACGTCCTTCCACGTGAAGGGGTCGAACAGGTTTTTCTCAATACAGAAAGCGACGGCCACAGTCTCTCTAACCGAGTTGAGCGCCACCTCCGTTTGCATTTCTCCTGTAACTTCGTTGCGCGTCTCTACCACTTGGCAGCGTTTGGACCCGTCGACACTGCAGTCATCCGCATGAGGGCGACAGTATTCGCACGTGCTACAATGGACAAGAAGGCGAGATAAGCAGCTATGATACATTGTAAGAGACCTTCAGACTTGATGCACGAACCCGGAGACGCAGGCCAATGCGGGGACGTAGCCGCAGTCGCTCCCTTTAGAGCACTCGATCCCCACGCTGTCGTGGAAAAGCGCGTCCTTGGCGTAGGAGACCGAGGCCAGGCAGGCCACAACCAGCAACAAGAGCCGCATGCTGGGCCCAGGAGGAGGATACAAAGTAAGCTGTTCGCTGTTTCCTGCTTCAGATCAGAAAACAACTTGGTTTTAGTGGACTCGATGTTTACCCACGTCTGTGACATGGCACTGTTTGCGCCATAACTCATAGGAACCATTTTTCTGGTACAGGAGACCCGAAAGGACGAACATGGCCACATTCCGTCGACGGTTGGAAACCCTGTTGCTGCAGGACCACGAAGGATGCCGCTGTTTGACGCCATCGAGAGCGATGTCACGGCATTCTTCGTGTCTCAAGGCACGGTCTTCGACTCGCTTGTCAAAGCTTTTATGGACCGAATGACCGCCGTCGAGTCCCGCGTAGAGCTGCTGCGCTCGGACGTGACCCACAACTTCAACGTGGTGAACCAGCGCATCGACGCCAATTCAGTTGCTGCTACAGAAGTTGCGGCGGTGGCGGCAGTTGCAGCAACTTCCGCGGCATTGGCGGCTCTTCCGGTTCCGGGGGCTGAGTACGCGTCGGCTTCTCCCGTTGTCGCGACTGTCGTGGATCCTGGCGGTGGCAGGAACGACGAGCTCGAATACTACGTCATGACACTATCGCGACAACTGAACATGGTGCTGGAGGTGCTCTTCCAGCCGCATGGGAGTAACAACGTGGTGGAGGTCGTGCAAGCCAAGCAGACGCAGATGTACTCGATTTCGGACGTGTTGACGGAGAACGAGGCTATCCTCATGCAACTGGCAGCTCAGCACGAAGAATTTAAGCTCCAGCACGTCGGTTCAGAAGCAATTGTGGGCCCCGATGCGTTCACAGAACATGAACGAATTGGCAGTGATTTTCTGACGCCGCCAGTCAATGTGGTTCCCGCAGTCACAGCCCCGAAGTCCGCTCCGGGGAGCCCAACACCAACAGATAAACCTCGCAAAATGCCTGCCGTATCGAGTGACCCCGTACCGAGCGATAACACTCGAAAGGAATCCATTCACCCGCAAGAACCAGCAAAGGAGGGGAGTAGTGTTGGAATGCGGACAGATCCATCTAAAGAAGACCAATGGCCAAAAAACCTTTCCAGCGTCCAGAAGCCTGACACCAGCAGCCTACCGTCAGTAGCCTTGGACGCAGCTCGAAATATTTATCTTCCAGTGGAACAGCAAGAGTCGTTGGCTACTGAAGCGCAGCCTAGCCAACAAATTGGAGCGTTGAGGGAGGTGCTTGAGACCATCAGTCCTCATCTAGACGCATCGCCATTGACCAAGAAAGAGGCAGTAGATAGAACTGTCAACAGCAACCAGAGCAGTACACACGCACCTAATCAACTCGATGAAGACGACGATGGGGAGGAGGAGCGAGATCAAATGCCTGCTGTCTCCTCTTCATTCCGAGCACAACCATCACACGCGGAGGGTCCTCTCCATCGTAAGAAAAGCTTCTTTCGCAATTGTCAGGACCTACAGCGCCTAGAAGAGGAGAGACTACGCGAGGAGCGGCGTCGTGAAGAGGAGCTCATGCGCCAGATGCACGAACTTTTTCATCAATCACGATCTCATGTGCAGCATGAGCACATGGAGGTGTGGCGACAGCAACAGGATGAGGTAACGCAGAACCAGCAGACATTGATTTTCGGTCTCCAGGCTCAGCTTCGGGAGCAGTTGCAAGTCCAGCAGCAGCGAGAGCAAGAATGGCGACGTCAGCAGGAAGAACAGCGCCAATCGGAGATAGCAGCCATACACCACGAGGTCGACCGAAAGTTGGAGACGTTCAACAGTCTCATGGTTGCTGCACAAGCTACGCAGGGTCACGAGATCGCCCAAGTACTGGTAGCTGATATCGAGAAGCGATTCGTGTCTCCGGACGCCTTGGAAGCAGCACGTGTTCTATGGTTGAAGACTGCAGCTGACAACTGCGTCTACGGAGCAGACCCGGACACGCTCTCAATTCTTCTGCGGGACCTGAAGGGCTTCCAGACCAAGCTGAATCCTCACCCTGTCAAATCGCCAGCTATTTCATCGCTTCATGAAGCCGTTGATCGCGCGGTTCAATTACTGCAACAACCTGTGCCTTCAGCCACTGATTTGGTGAAGGGATCTGAGCAGGAGAGCACCATGTACACTCTTCGGCAACTGCTGACGAAGATTGATTCACTGTTTCGGTCTGCAGCTGGAGAACACGAGGACCACCCACTGCCTGGCATCGAATTCCTGGCTGAAATGATTCACCGAATGGAGTTGGGCACGGCAAATCTGCTGGACGCCGTTGACTTCCAGCAGGAACACTTCCAACAGACTCTGGTACAGCAGCAAGGTGGTCTTGAAAAACTTCAGAAAGAGCTCTGGAGGCAACAAGATGTCGAGAAGGCTCTCCGGACCCAGTTGAGTGCATGTCCAAGCAAAGAAGACACATTGCGTCTGGTTCAGGAGCTCCATGATCAGGTTCATTCTGTGGCGTTTATTCTGAAGTCTTGTCCATTGTCTCGCTCTCGTCCTTACCCACACTTCACATTTGCATCGTAGATCAAAGCCACCACGGAAGACTCTTCATCAAGAATGCTGGATACTGTTGATGATCTCAAGTACCGAATGGCTGGCCTCCCGAACTCTCATATGCTTGAGCAGCTAGCGATCGATTTTTACGCCAAGACTGACCAAATCACCCAAGAGCTAGACACAACTGCGGGCAAGCTCGCGCACGATTTAAGGCAAAAAGCCGATCGAGTCGAGGTTGATCGCTTGCACAGGTTGTCGCTTCTACAAGCACGAAGTAGCGAAACAGTGCTAATTTTTTTCCTTTGTTGCTGCAGTCTCCTCGAATCCGGCAACGGGATACATGCCCCTCCTGCATCCCTCACCAAGTCGCCACTGCGGTGTTTGTCATGTGACCAGCACCTCCCGTTTGCTCAGGCTCCTCATGACGATTGTGCCTATCCTGAACTTGCTTCCAATCCAGGATCCCCAACCACTCAGCGACCTGGATCACCTCCCCGATCTCCACCGAGTTCTCCACCACGCTCCATTGTGTATCACAATCAACAGCAGCCTCAAAACCTATGGCCTTACCCGTACCAGCAACAGTCTGCCTACCCGCAGCGCGATGGCGTTTACGATGATCTCGGGATCAATATGGGTCTTCTTGAAGAGATGTTTGCGGCGTCGACATCAGCACTCGAGAGACGACGGCAACAGCGGCAACGGCTGCAGCTACAGCTTCGAAGTCCTCAGACAGAGTACGACAGTGCTTGGAGTATTCGTAACCCCACATTCTTGAACATCGACGATGGTCGAAACCGCATTCCGCTCCGGAAGACACTGCTTTCCGACCAGGTAATCTACGGTCCTGCCATCACTCCTGGTGCATTCAAGAAGAAACCATTCACTCGCCCCGATGAGTAAGTCGATCAACCCTATAGAAACTGATGACCTTGCAACTCACCTGCTGTGATGCTCTGTAGGGGACGAAACGAGCGACCAAAGACTGCTGCGCTTCCAGAACGAAGATCGGGAGGTGAAATTATAACACGTACCTCGTCGTCAACTGTACGTGAAAGCTTGAACTCCTCTATCTGGTCTCAATCCGGAGCTAAAGAATGGTTTGTGCTCTGTTGGCAGGTGATCGTGCGTCCATTTGCAGAACTCGCCGACAAACGACGGCAAAAACGATAAAGAACACAGAAAATGTAGAAATTATCGATCGGTCCATTGCGTATCTCGTTGCTTCCTGGATTCCTCGATTCTCTCGTCTTGCTTATTTCTTAGACATCCAGCGTAAATTTCACCTTTCGTCCAGGCCCAGTGTGCGTGCCGTGGAGGCCCTTTCCGGTACTGGGCGCTTTGCGCGTAGGAGAAGACGTTAGAGGCTCTACGTATTCATCTTCACTGTCACTCATGCCGTAAATTTCATCCAACCGCCTTGATGTCAGTTGATTGATTTTGTGCGTCAATGGTCGGACAGATAATTCCTGAACCAAAACCGCTCCATGGTTGCTGGCAATACCAAGCTCCGAGTTTGCGACTGGTACGCTATTATCGAGCGTCGCTGATGGTAGCGCTGTTCCCTTGGTGGCCACCAGAGTCGGCTTGAGAGATGGCGCAATCGTTTCAGTGGGTCCGTAATACCGCGAAGACGGCACAGGAATCCTATCCATGACCAGTCTTCCACCGCGACCAATACGCCCGCGGCACCGATACTTTGGTGGTTGCTGAAAAATCGCCGCCATAAGCCTGGGAGGGGAGAGAGGGTATGACGGATACACCGGACCGCTTAAATCGCGCGGTGAGCCGTCCGTATCGGTCTCGTCCTCCATCACAAAGTTTGCAGAAGTGTCGTACTCCATGAACGTTGGTGCAATTTGCGGCCCTTCAACTGCTGAAGCTTTGCCTGCATCAGCTCCTGTCTTTGAATCACCTGACAAACTAAACCCAGTTCCATCTCCCGCCACGTTGCCGTTCTCTCCATCGCGATGTTTCTTCTTCTTCTTCTTTTTCTTCTTGTGACGTTCGCGCTCTCCATCCACAGGAATCACGGGTTTGCGCACCATCGCATTCGGGCCGCGATGCGTGAGCTCATACTCGGCCTGGCGGCGGATCTCGTCCAAAAAGTCCAGTTGCAGTCTCTTCGCTCGCTCTCGACGTCGCACAAGGTCCAACAGACGTCGCACTCGCTCAAAGTCCACACGCAGCTGCTGTAACTTGCGGAACCCTTCGAGGTCGTTCTTGCGGTGCTTACGCAGTTTGTAGCGCTCCTTCTCTCGCGGCCGGAAGACCGAGTGTGGGTTCGTGTCATTGAGCGGCGTCTGGGGCCAGAAGCGCCGCAGTAGCGGACGCCGCAGCTTCTGGCGCTTGGCCGCCCAGTACGCGTACACGTCGCACGTGACGCGGTTCAGCGGCGTCTTGTGCAGGCCCAACCGCTTGGCAAAGACGTCCTCGGCCTCGGCCTGTGTCATGACGTTCGGGTTCAGCAGGGCCGAGGCCTTCTCCAGGGCGTCCAGCATCTGGGCGAAGCAGTCCTGTGAGACCTGATAGCGAGGGTCTCCATCCACTCCGTACTTAGGATGGCGACGTAGCCAGCGCATATCTTCCAGGTCCAGGTCCACTTCGACGTCCTGTGGCTCAGGACCTAAAGCTTCGGATCCTGAAGAGTCCTCATCTCGGGGCAGGGCCTGGAACCTTACGTAGGACGTGGGCGCCTCAAAATCTGCAGGAACTGAGATGTCGTAGGTCGGCACCGCCAGGATCACGGGGATCGGGATGTCCTTCTTTCGGCGTTTGGCCTGGTTCCCGGCCTGCTGACGCGCTTCCAGATTCTACATTCAGGATGAGATAAAAATAGATGAGCCCTTTTCCCTTTAAGAATATTACAAATAAGAAATTAAAGGTTAAAATATATGATTTCCGCACCGCCACGAGCTGCTGGAACGTCGCGTGCGTCTGGGCGACGCCCCCCGCGCCATCGTCGTCCGCGTCCAGGTCCTCCTCCGAGCGGATGATTCGCATGCGTGCGTGCACATCGATCTGCCGCGGCCGCAAGCTCGAGCGCCGCATCTTGCGTCCAGGATTAGGAAAATTGCATACAGTGAAGGGGGTGGACAAATCCCGAAAATCCCATTTATTTTGGTCCAGATTGTCCCATAAAAACTTACATGTGTAGCCATGTTGATACTTTTAGTAAGCTTCTAGGTGGATCTCGAGCCTGCCTGCGACCTTGTCGTTGTTCATGAGCAGCAGCTTGTGCTTGAGTGAGTGACCGAGAGGAATGTATGGAAAAGGCATCATCCCCATGGCAATTCGCTCGCTGTACATGAAAAAAGAAGTTAGACATAATAAATAGGAAAACTTGTGGTTGAAAGCTGTACGTACTCGAGTGAGGTCACAACACCGGAATGCTTGAGGATGAAGACCAAAGTGCACGTCATCGTGTTCTCGGTAGTGAGAGCCAATTCGAATACCTGTCCATGCCATGTTGGAACTTGTCCACCTCCCGGGTGCACTGCCGTCTGCATCTGAGCGAGTATCTCTCCGTTACCTCGAACCAGTCGACAGATGCAGTACGGGTTCTGACGTCGGTACTTGAGCACGCGACGAAGGTCACTGGCGCACATCATTTTCAAGCGGTAGAGCTGCAAGGAAGACACCGGCGGGAGTGGGGCTGGTCGAGGAGAAATTGGAGGAAGTGCGGCCTTGGCACCGCTAATGACGGGCCCAAGGGGTTCGCAGACGATAGACGACGGTCGAATTGGCGGGTCTTCGGCCGTCATGATGGAACTGTTGACGCATAAGGCAGCGGCGGGACCGGAGAAACTCGAAATGGGGTCGATCGAGTCAACAGGTTTATCTTCTACTGCTGCTTGTGCGCCATCGGCGTTCACAGGAGCGCCTTCCTCTCGTACTGTCCACGCAAAACTATTTGCTCTAGTTGGGCGTCGTTCCTCTTCAAGAAGAGAAGGTTCTGGATCATGACGAGCTAGAAATGGGCTGATATCGTCGCTGCTTGGTACAGGCATTCTTGAACTCATAGCGCGATCTAACGCGGGTAGAATCTCAACCTTTCGCTGAAGAACTTCTTCTCCAGGTGTCCATACGGGAACTCCAATCTTCGTTTGTCGAGGTGGTGCGTCAGGTAGGACCTCCGTTCGGACTTCACTATGCTCGACTGCGACGGGCACCAGGGTGTTTGCAGCAAAGTACGTAGTGATATCGACAAGACCTCGACGATAAATCTCAACCGGGACATGGGACAAGACGACCATCCCGACGTCGCGCTGGGCTGTCCACTCCTTGGCAAGCTGGAGTCGGCTAAGAAGTTGTTCTTTGAGCTCAGGTTTAGTAGCAACTAGATCTGTGTGCGGCGGCGTAGCCTTGTGGCTCATGAGAGTATGGCACACATCGATCAAGTCTTCTTCTTCGTCGCAGCCAGCCTCGAAGTCCCACTGCTGAAGCGCTCTTTCCAGCGGTGTGCGGTTTTCCTGGTGCAAGCAAGCACTAGTTAGATGCTGAGTAGGTTGGCACTAAGTTTTATCACATCGTACCTTGTCCAATGCATTCACATCCGCCCCGTGTTCTACCAATCCATTGACAAGACTCGCATTCCATTTGTCAGCGTGCACATGTAGCGGAGAATCGCCTTTCGAGTCCTTGATATTCACATCACCCCCTCTTCGAAGGAGAAAATTGTAGACAGCTTCGGAAGTCGGTTCGAACAACACGGTCATAGTCTAGTAATTATCAGCAGAGTAAACGATCAGGCTTCTAGTGGTTTTGAAGTGCACAATGTCACGTACGACTTTGTCGGATCCTGTGGTGATGGTGTACTTCCGGTCAACATTTGCACCTCGTTTCAGCAGTAGTGTTACCAGCTCCAGATTTTTGCGGACTACAGCAGCTCGAAGAGGAGGCGGGCTCTACCGGAACAACCACTACAGTTAGCAAACGGTCATTTTCATCAGCGAGATCGGCATACCTCATCTTGCTTTGACCCATTCACTTCAGCTCCATTGCTCAATAAAACCTTCACCATATCGACATTCTGCTTGTCCACTGCATGATAAAGCAACCCACTTTTTGCCTCCTAAATCCGCAACAACAACAAAAAACATCAGCACTTGCTCGAGTTGAATCGGCCTCGATACTTTTCATGCCCTACGCGATCGGGACGCCCGTTTGGACTTGTTCCTGACTTGACCACGGCGTTGATAACATGAGCATTAGCTCCCGCCTGGATCAACTTGGACAATTCTTCTGCATTGCCGCGTTGCACAGCCTGCAGGGCCTTGTAGGCCAACAGCTCGGGTGGCTGCTGCGCCCCCTGCATTTCGCCGTCGAATTTTACCTCAGGTCAAGTTGACACGTCGTTTGGCAAGCTAGATGCAAGACCTGAGCTTTCCTCAGGTCGCAGCTCAGTGTTGAAGAGGATGGAACTCGGTAAAATTGGCGCGGATGAGTTGGTTGATAAAAAAATTCATTGTGCTAGTGCGACTACTATTCTTATCAAAGCGATTCCGTGCTCACTTGGACAGGAAGCGCTCGAAATACCGTCTCGCTCGCAACTTGGTGTGAAACCAACGCTGTGTCTCAACGTTTGATTGATTTGCCTCCAGCTTTCGTTATCCATATCTAGATGGAGAAATCACTAGATCCTTCTGAACAGGATGCTTCGGCGAAGAAAGCTCTTCAAGACATTCGTGATGGGAACGGGGAGGAGCTTCGCAAGCTTTTACTCGCTGGTGTTGACCCAAATGTGGTTCCAACGAGCGGAATTAAAAATGTACGTAGTTGTCACCACAATCACGTTGTAAAAGTCGCAGGTACGTCCTAATTTCTTAATTAATTGGTGAAGGACGCGTCAAATAGCCTACTTTACCACGCAGTCGCCAAGCAAGATGTTAGCTTCGTCAATATCTTGCTCGATCAGGGTGCCAACGTCAACGGGTCGTACGCGGAGGTGGGCGGCTTTTTGAGTCATTTTAGGTTGTAAAGCTGCTTCGTAGAATTTACGTTGGTGGTTTTGCAGGGATTTCCTCCTTTACGAGCAGCGGTGGTTCGCAACAATGCAGCGCTGATAAAACTACTTCTGTCACGAGGAGCTGACGTAAATCACCGCTACACTATTGTAAGGGGAACCGCAAGGAGGTGGGTGCATGTTACAATACGGAAGCTGTCTGCTTGTCACTCTACGGGGATGTTCATTGTTTAGACGAAGACTGTCCTGTTTGAGGCAACCACCAGCAACACATATGAGTTGCTACTAAAAATTGGGGCTGATATCCAAGCTAAAAACTCGTGACATGAAACATCACTTCATTTCCAAGTTTACAACTGGAGCTCATGCCTCGTTCGTGCGTTGATTTCGTCGGGGGCTGATATGAACGCTGTGAACAAGGTAATGCACTCAATAGGATGGTGATCATACGTCTCATACTAACTAGGTTCTGTCTTGTCATGCCGAAAAATACCACCCCTTTGGACAACGCAATTTTCGGAAACCTAGCCAACGCAAGTCCGACGACGAAGAGTTCCTGGAAGTCTGCCGAATTCTAATGAGAAACAAAGCAGCTGTATCCTGGTCGGACTCGGATCTGCACTTCCAGTCTAAAGGCAAATCTGGCGTGGAGCCGAACGCGATCAAGGAACGGTTGCAGGGAATTCTCTACGCAAGAAGTGAAACACGTCTTTCAAGCCGCCCATCGAAGTGTTTCGCCGTGGTGCCCTCCATATGCCACGTACTATGCGACTTTGAATCGAGGTGGCAGTATCAAACCGAAGCCTGGCCTCGCTAAGACCAATGAACACTCGCAATGCGAAGGCAAAGCTATCTTGATCACTAAGGAGCTGGTCAACATTGAACCGCTGACCTCGTTGATTCACAGTACAGCGCGTCGCTAATAAACCCGGATACGTCTTGAGCAAACTCTCGAGACCATACAAGCTGTTTCCACGCAAGTGTCCGATCTTGAGCAGCAACACTAACACTTAGTACAGAAACGATGGCGTCCACAGCTTCTTGAGCTGAAAAATGTGACGTGACTTCTTCTTTGGCAACACGAGCACTGTGCTCATTAGCCACCGTATCAATGAAGCTTGATCCACCGTTTTCGTTCCGCGAATACGTCGCCACCGCCAGCTTCTCAAAGAGGTTTCAGGAATGGCAGGCTTGAATGAGTACTCCCATCGAACGCACTCCGATAAACCCAGCCGCCTTCTCCTTTTCTGTCGGGAATGTTTTGATATCGGTTGAGCTTGTAGCGTCCGGAGAGCGATTCCAATACACAGGTATGATCAAATCCAAGTTCCAGGCCATTTTTTTCGACTTCCCAGCCGCATTTAGATACAGCAGCAATCCCTTCAATTGCTGAATTGTACTTGAGCTAACGTCCTTCCAAAAAGGTTGTGACTGGAGTTGCGAGTAGCTTACGTAGCCGTTCGTGGATACCTTGGCATCCACTTTATGATTGACTATCTGACGGATGAACTCGATCACCAGCATAGGGTCCAAAAAGAGTCTCTCTTGAAGTAGGCGAGCGTCCGATACACCATCGAACCATACGATTTCGCCAGTGCCATGCAGTAAATGCAGCGCAAAGAGCATTTCCTTCTCGGGTATGACCAGCTTTGACGCGCAGGTCACCAATTCAATGAACGCGCTCACGGACACAAATGCTGTGTCAACTTTGGCTTGAAACGATAGCAGGTGCTTTTGGCCGGACATATATCGCTGCTGCGCGTGCTTCAGTAGTTGAGCGTAACTTGGAGGCAACAAAACGGAGCTGCCACTCATGATCAGCAGAGCTTTCAATTTTCCTCGAGCGATACTTTCATCTTTTAAGTCGGCACTCGAAAAAACAATCAGCTCTTCTGAGATGAGTCCTGGCTGTTTGCAGAGAATCTGCTCGCAGCCAGCGATCTGATCATCGAGCCCAGGTGTCTCGGCACCGGCATCGCTGTCCTGAATCTCAAATTTGGGATCTTCCAGTTCTTGCAGCGCACGCTGCACCCGGTCCTTCATTCTCCGAATGTTGGACTTGAAGCGAGCCACAATATCTTGTTGGACGGCGATGATTTCGTGACAGCCATGCTGAAGCAGGTCGGCTTTTGTGCCCAGAAAACAAACTCTGCTGGAGGGTGATGAGGAGCACAAACCCACCTGAAATCTGCGATTTCCATAGCAGAAGGCTTGCAAGCATATGTAATTGAGGAGCCACCTCGCCTAGTCATTGGTCTGCCTGACGCTTCATGCAGCTAAATATCTGCACAGATGAGGAGTTTCTGCCAGCGGATATGGACTGGCAACTAAAAGCTTGCCACTTACACTTCAAAATCTTTAGTTGGACCCAAACGAGACTCTTCGATTATCTCCAGCACCAAAGCGGATTCGCCTGAAGACAACGTGGCTAGTGAGGAATGCTTCAAGCTATGAGACGTCGGCTATCATCATCTAAAGCCGCAGTTCCGACTGCAGAAGTGCAGCGATTCATGCTGAAGATCATCGGAGCCAAAGGATTGCATGGGAGTCGCAGGCAAGGCCCATACTGCATCTGCCGCTTTGAGTCACCTAGTGGTGCGATTTTCCTTCAGGTCCAAACCTTTCCTCATTTCAATGGTGGGCAAAATCTCATCATGGAGCTCACAGCTTTTGAGATGGCGTTACCAGTGGAGGCAACACGCGACGCAATGACAATGTTCACGATCTAGCACGGAAATGCAGTGGCCAGCACGCGAGTTGGTTAAGGAAGTGCAAGTTTCGTGGCCTTGAAACCTGGCCAATCCACCACCCAGGAGGTTAGCTTGACAAAAAAAGACAAACCTGCAGGAATGCTCGAGTTTTCTCGGGAAGAGGTCGTTAAATTGAACGATCCAAACTTCGTTGCAACTTTTGTTTTCATACCAGTGACACTATTACCAACACAGAATAGGCAAGTCAAATATGCTGTGTAGCGTTGAAAACGTAGCTTAGCTGTCAACTTATGACTTCGTCGATTAACCTTTTGATCAAATGGACTGTGGTTCTTTTCAACATACACCTCGCGGTAACTAGTCGAGGTGGTTGTCATAGTCGGCAGACGTGGCGATGCCAATGGCTGTTTCTGACGCGAAAACTCAATGAAATCTCAGCTGTAAGACG
The DNA here is from genome assembly GCA_000500205.2 of Phytophthora lateralis. Lineage (NCBI taxonomy): Eukaryota > Oomycota > Peronosporomycetes > Peronosporales > Peronosporaceae > Phytophthora > Phytophthora lateralis. The sequence continues at coordinate 4,184 of KV724020.1, read as the reverse complement.
GGCCAAAACTCTGTAACAGCAAACTCATACGAGATGTGTGCATCCAAGTGTATCAATTCACTAATACTACACGCAGGGCAACGCTAGTTGTAGCTCGAACGTACGCCAGGAAATTAGAGTCTCGTTGTTGTTGTTTGGATGTGACGTTTATCGAGCCTTGCCCCTCGGAGAAGTGTTGATGTGTGGAGTGGTGGGTTGTTACTTTACAAGTTATCGGACGGGTTGTTGGGACTGTTAATTTGTGCTCAGTCTAGCTCGGCGGAGTTTAAAGGTTTCCGTTAGCCACTTGCGTACAAAACCACTTGGGTGTGATGAGTTTCAGACCATGAAATTTGAAACCACTAGCGTGTATCAAGGCTCGCAAAGCAGCATTTTCCATTTTGCTATGGAGACAGCACCAGACCCTCCGGTTCTAGCGGAACAAGCTCTTCGGGCCATTCGCTCGGGCAATGACGAAGAGCTTCGAGAATTGCTGCTTGCTGGAGTCGACCCAAATGTGGCACCCACGAATGGAGCCAAAAAGGTTTGAAGAAGCATTGTATTGATCGTTGATGTGCCAGGCTGCTTAGTTTACGTGCTTCGTGTCATGAAGGGGGCGACAAACACCCTGCTTTATCATGCTGTCGCCAAGCAAGACATTGCGATGGTTCAAACGCTACTGGAACAGGGAGCTGACGCCAAAGGCCCCAACTCTCAGGTGGGTTCAGCTAGATCCATGAGATCTTCAATTCATCCACTGATACGAAGTTTTATTGCAGGGCTTTCCTCCCCTTCGGGCCGCAGTTATTCGCAACAATACATCACTAATAAAGCTGCTGCTGGAGCATGGCGCAGATGTAAATCGTCCCTACACGGTGGTGACAGGAGATCACAAAGAGGTGTGTAAACGATTTTTTAGCGTTGTTGGTATTCGCTTTCTAATGACCTTGCCTGTGGTTCTGTATTTCAGACCAGAACACTTCTATTTGAAACACCTAGGGTCAGCACGTACACGTTGCTGCTACAAAACGGAGCTAACGTGCATGCCAAGAACTCGCACAACGAAACCCCGCTGCATTATCATGCATCCAATTGGAATGCGCGGCTTGTTGCTGCTTTGGTCTCTGCTGGTGCTGATGTAAATGCTGTAAACAAGGTACATACCCACGACAGAAAGCTGAATCGGAATACACGCTAACATGAAGCGACAATACTTGCTACAGGAAAACGCTACTCCATTGGACAATGCGATATTCGCGAAATCTAATCAACGGAAGTTCGACGACGAAGACTTTGTGGATGTCAGTCGCATTCTCTTAAAAAACAACGCAGTCGTATCCTGGTCCAACCCGGACGAGTACTTTCGGTCAAAACAGAAGTCGGACATGGATCCAGCAACGATCAAGGCACGCTTACAACTCGTGCACGGATGGAAATCTCAGCGTGAAAAAGGCGAGACGCCCTTCAAACTGCCAATTGAGGTGTTTCGCCGTGGTGCGCTTGACATCGCTACCTATTTCACCGCGCTGAGCCGAGATAGAAGCGG